>CAUYPO010115142.1:0-40010 GCA_963574435.1 Cheirogaleus major | reverse complement strand
CCCCATTGTATATTTTTGTCTGGTTTATCAAAGATTAGGTTACCATATACTGAGGGTTTCATCTCTGGTATCTCAGATCTATTCCAGATATCGATGCTTCTGTTCTTGTGCCAATCCCAGGCTGATTTAACTATTATTGCTTTGTAGTACAGTTGAGATCAGGAAGACTGATGCCTCCCAGTGTGTTCTTTTTACTTAAAATTGCTTTGGCTATATGAGGTTTTTTCTGGTTCCATACAAAGTGAAGAATTATTTTTCTAGCTCTGTAAAGAATGCTTGTGATATTTTGATGGGGATTGCATTAATTCTGTAGATCACTTTAGGTAATATTGACATTTTAACAATATTGATTCTACCAATCCATGAACAAGATAGATTTTTCCATCTGTTTCAGTCATCTGCAATTTCTCTTTTTAGTGTTTCATAGTTCTCCTTGTATAAATCTTTCGTATCTTTCGTTAAGTATACTCCTAAATATTTAATTTTCTTTGGGGCTATAGTAAAGGGTATTGCACTTTTGATTTGAGTTTCTGCTTGATGGTTCTTGGCATATATGAATGCTTCTGATTTGTGTATATTGATTTTATTGCCTTAAATTTTACCAACTTCATTTATTAAATCTAGGAGTCTCTTGGATGAGTCCATGGGGTTTTCTAGGTATAATATCATATCATCGGCGAAGAGGAAGAGTTTGATCTCATCTACCCCCACTTGGATACCCTTAATATTCGTCTCTTGCCTGATTGCTATAGCTAGGACTTTGAGCACTATGTTGAATAGAAGAAGAGATTTCTCAGAATCAGCTGAGACATTGGTTCTTTGGAGCAGAGTCAATGCATAGGCTAGCGTGGGCTCAAAACTGTGTATCACCATGTTATTAATTTGTTGTATGACAGAATCAAAAATTAACTCTGGAGCCTTCAATGTGGGCATGTCAAAATATTCTAGATTTCCTAGGCCCATGGAATAGTATGAAATGTAACAGCTATCTTATACTAAAATGATGCTGCTGATCTAGTGTCCAAATTTCTTTTCTTCCTTTTATAGAAAAAATGCTTAACATGATACTAAAACAAATATTTCTATTTAGTTACAAAACATATAGTATTTAGTTATCTGAAATAAAAATTTAAATAATAGTTACCTAAATATTTGCTAGCACATTTAGCTTCCTAATCATGCAGACTTTTAGGCAATTAAAATAAGGTCTTACTCCTTGAACCCCTGCTGTCTTGGCATATTAGATGGCAGGAGGAAACAAAGATTTTTAAATAATGTCAATAATGCATTTGCTTAAAGGATGTAGAACCACAGAAGCCTGATATCTAAATTAGTGCAAAGAGTTCAAATGAAATATCACTTTCTGACAAGAACAATTGTAGATCTACTAGGAATCCATTACACTTAAAAAGTTAAAAAAATCAATTTGTATTGTATAAAATTATATAATCAATAGTATAAAAATGAAGAGAATCCCAGCTCACAATGGATGCTTGAATCACTCCAATACTTCAGTTTTTGATTTTTGTCTTCTTAGAAACCATCCAATAATGCTTTTTTTCTTAAAGTTAACTTTGTCTGATATCTTTTACTTATTTGACTAGCATATCTTTTATTTTTAATTCTTTCACTGAAAACTTTTCTGTGATTATATGAAAATTTTATATTGCTTTTATTGAACAACTGATGTTGAGATTTCTCATTTTTTTTTTCTTTTATCCTGACAGCACTGAGCTGAATGCTTTCTAGTCTGTGGTGACAGATTTGTCCAGCCTTTCTCACAGTCCCATCTAGGCTCATTTGGTAGCTGATTGGGCTTGTCCTGAAGTCTGTACACAAAGAGAGTATGGTTTTTACACCTAACATGAAATTCATCGTCACCAATGTGTCAATCTGATAAAAGCCTGGCATTGCAGAGACAAACCAAGACCCTCCGCTGCATAGCTCTAGTTGACCCAAGATAACTGCTGATACACCACGTAAAGCAAAAGAGACTCTTTAAAAAGTAACCCAGGGGCTTTGATACTACGGACACAGGTTTAACTGTTGAAAGCTGAATGAATCCATTGTTGGAATTAGTTGTTCAAACAACATATCCTTTATTCATGCTTTAATATTTGATAAAGCAACCCATAACAGAGAGAAGTACATTGACCCCAACTCTATATTTTTCTTTTCTGAAGTAAATATTAGCATCTGGAGAACTGAAATTGTCTTTGATGGACAAAGGAAGGTCTGAAAATTATATGACATAGAAGCAAACTATACTATTCCTTTGCTAGGAATGCAAAGAGTATGGAGATAGGAACAATATCACCTTTACTTAACTTGGCAAACTGACAAGTCTGTTTCTAGAATATCACATGCAGTAATTCAGAATTCTGAAAAATTTAACTTTGTAAAAATTAACCAATTGCTACTTTTGACCTAAGTCTAGTTTTAATATTGAAACATATGAAATCCTCTGAGGACCTTATTTTTGTAATCAGAATGTTCAGCACATCAATAAGATCATTGTCTGCAGCCCATCTTCCACCTGATAAATGTAAGTACATAGCTTTCTAAAAATAAATAAATAAATAAACAGGATCAAGTGCAGTAAGTGTCACTTCCATTCTTTCCTGCTTTTTTCATGTGGAATCCATTTCTTGTGCTATTCCAGCTGCTGTGTAACTTTGGTGCAGTCTCCAGTTTCACCATTAGCTGGGTTTTAAGAGTGATGAGTTGGTTTTATTCCTGGACTCAAATTATGATATTTAGGATATTAAGTTGTTTCCTTTCTATGACTATAAAATATGAAACTCAGGTGGACGAATTTAGTTGATTAGACTGAGTATGTGAGTTGAGCCAAGTGGCTTTATGCTGAGAAAAACAATTCCATGGTTTTCTAAATTATAGATCTTATCCCCAATTTCACCAGCTCAGTAAAAGGCGTAGGACTTATTGCTTACCACAGATCGAGAGAGAAAGAGAGAGAGAGAGAGAGAGAGAGTGAGTATATGGGTGGCACAGAGTGACTAGGATGAAAAGAGGAATTCAAACTATATATCCTACAAGCCAAACAATCCTGAGAAATAACAAAGCTGGGAGCTTCACACTTCTTGATTTCAAAATATATTACAAAGTTATCATAAAATCAAAATGGTACTGGTGTAAAAGCAGACATGTATACACCAGTGGAACAGAATAGAAAGCCTAGAAAGTCTTGTTTCTATGGCTAAATGATCTTCAACAAGCGTGTCAGACTACACAATGGGGAAAAAATGATAGTCTCGTCAATAAATAAAATTAGGAAAATTAGATCCATATGCAAAAGAATGAAGATGGATCCTTACCTTACATCATATACAAAAATTAACTCAAAATGGACTAAAGACCTAAATGCTGAAGGCCTGAAACTATAAAACTAAAAAAAAAAAAATGGGAGGAAAGCTTTATGACATTAGATTTGACAATAGTTTATTGGATATCACACTAAAAGCACAGACAACAAAAGCAAAAATAGACAAATGGAAATACATCAAACTTAAAAACTTCTGCACAGCAAAGGAAATAATCAGAGTGAAAAGCAACTGTGAAATGGGAGAAAATATTTGCAAACCATATATCTGGTAAGGAGTTAATATCCAGAATATAGGAAGAATTCCTAAAACTCAACAGTAAGAAACAACCTCATTGAAGAAAATTACACTTTTAGCTTATTTCCTGGAGTATCTATTGCAAAAGTACACACTTATCATATGAAAATTAAAAATACACATACGAAATTGAGATGAACAGTACATAACCAAATTTTGTGTTTTAAATCAGATATAAGATAATCATTTATAGGCACAAAATATCCAGTGCACTTTTGCTTTACTTTAACTGAGGAAGTACAAAGATATGGTATAACATCAATGAGAATTTAGTTACAAAATGAATATTTTACCTGATATTCAAAGCTAATAAGCCCGCAATTCTCTCGTATGTAGAAGGGTGAAAGGAAAGAATAGAGGAGAAGGGAAGGGAGAAAGGATAAACAGAAAGGAATTAAAAAGGGTAAAAGAACCACAAATTTGGAGAGATGCTAGATCTCTGATATCCTTTATCAGCTGAATAATGTCAATTTTTTAAACAATTAAATGGATTTAGTAGTATCTCCTTATTGGGTTTGTTGTGAGGAATAAATTAGAAAATTCATTTAACTCTCCGAAAGGATGCCTGGCACATAAGGAGTTCAATAAATAATATTGCCCTAATGTTCCTTCAGATACTTCCCTTGCCAGCCTATATATGTTATTCAGAAACCTCACACCACTCAACACTCCAGCTCATCATAAGCTAAATGAGACAAAATTTACATGTGTATATCATTTAAATTTACACATGTAAATTTACATGTGTATATCATTGGCATAATTACAGTGATAGAAACATTTTCTTTGGAAATGGTCTTGAAAATTCTTAAACATTGTATTTATCAATTTAAGACATCATACTTTAACAAAGATGCCTATCCTTTTAACTCAGGCATTAAAAGACATTTTTATCAATGCGTTGACTATCAGGTATTTTTTATCATGCTCCAACTACATTTTTGCTCTTAGCTTGAAATTAATCAATAAACTTTGATTTTATAAAATTTCAGCTACTTACCTCCTCATTAATAATATTATTATAATAAGTAGTAGTAATCAAATGTTCAAAAGAGGGAACAATCTCATCATATTATTCATATTTTAAGGGGTGTAGCTCATATCAAAATGAAATTCTGCAGTAAGTAATGAATGGCTGTTAAAAATAATTGATTTGCAGTAAAACCAACAAACTAAATCAAGTATGTACACATGAACATAAATACATCTTTCCTTCATAGACACATTAAAAGAGAAGGAAGGAATACACTGATGAGATTTAAAACCAGGAGTTTGTCATTCATACATTATGGCAAAATTCAGCTGGCACATGGAAAAAAGGTAAAATGTTATACCATGAGATGAAAAACAAGTGCATATCTTTGAAAAGTAACTTTTTTATTCATATGATTCTTTGAGATAATTTTCGAATACTGATTTTCTTAAACAAAAAATAGTGCAATTATTCTAAAATTAGGGACAGTTTACAATGCAGGTTTAGTGAAGTTTATAGAGAAATGGTTGGTCCTGAAATATGTTGGTAAAAGAAAAAATAATGCTTTGTATTCTTTTGATTTTCTTCACTTAATTTTGAAGCTTATACTACAAATGCCGTTAATCTTTTAATTATTTAAGTCCACAGTATGGGAAAATGCTTCCCACCAAAGGGAAGCATTAATGAGAGATGCCCCACTGTGGTTGATAAAGGCCTGAGCAGCCAGGAATGATAAAGAACATGAATCTTAAAAGTCTTGAATGTCTTTTTCCATAAGTTTCAAATTTGCACTAGATGACCTTCATGGGCTCTTAATAGTAGGATATGTTGTCATTTCTGGAAAAAAAAAAACCACCTGATTTGTTTGTATTCTCTTTGGTCTTACTGTCATTAGAGGCTCCAAAAGCAATAGATTTGTTTTCTCAGTCAAATTAGATATGTTCATGAACTGGTCAAAATTTGCCCTTCTTTCTTGCTGACAAGGATGTGATTCTCTAATGGGATGTTTCATCAATTAAAATCTCTCTCTAAAGGGAAGGATGCTTTGGAATCTCTAATATAAAAGGACCTGCTTGGAAATGTTGAGGCTCATTGTACCTAAAGTTTTTGTTGTTTTTAATTGTTGTTCAGATGTGTTTTCAGAAGGAATTTTCTGGACCAAAATGGCTGACATTAACTTTTCTTTCTTTGCACAACATCCCTGTGGTATGGCTGTTAAATTAATGATTCCCAACACGTCATGGCTTTGGGCACATGAGTGAGGATAGACAAGACCAGTAGAAGAAACTCCCACCCTACCTACAGAATCATGAAAAATAATTCATTGTTGTTGTTTTTAATGCACAATTTATGGGATACATTTTTACAAAGTAATAGATAAATACAGAAATTAATACATGGAAAAGGGTCTCTACTTTGACAAAATCCTATAATGTATGCCATTGGCTTTGGGACCAAGCAGGTACAAGCTGGAAAAAATGGCAAGTAAGCTGTTGACAGAGGCTGGAAGAATGGCAAACAAACTTTAGTAAAAGCTGAAACAGCATTGGAGAGATTGATATTGCAGGTTTGAAAATAGTAACCCATGTTTTGTCATTATGAAACATTCTGCATAGCTGTCCCTGTAGTAAAATGAAACATAGAAAATATGTATGTACGTAACGGACTTGTGGATCTAGCTAAGGAGCTTTTCACAGAGAGAGAGGAAACTGTGACTGACTTCTTTTAGCTGTCTATGATAAGGTATAGGAAAAAGAGATTAAGGAAGGAATGCTCAGTTTTCAAGCAGAATTTAGAAAAAATATACATGGCCCAAGTCTTGCTGAGTTGAGGAATACAGAATGGTTTTCCATTTCTAATCTCTAGCCAACAAACTCTCAAAGTAAGAAACAGCCTCAGGGTAAAATGAAATCAGGAATGTTGTCCATAAAACCCTTTACCAAGACGTCAGGAAGATTGAAGATGCTGCCTGGTAGACCCCCCAGTTCAACTAGACAGAAATATTTCTAAGAATTCTATTAAGAGTGTTGTCCATGACATTTCATGCTGCATAGAGAGAACAGTCTTAAAAAAATTATGGAAGTGATATTTGGGGCATCAAATACGCCCTAATTGGATTCATAAAATGCCCAAAGAGCATCAGCTTGGTCTAAAAGGAACTCAATCAGTACAAAATGAAAAAAACATCTGGGCCCCAACATTCTATGAGCGGGAAGAAGACTGAAGAACTCTTCAGCTATTTGAAACTATTCAGATAGACTATTTCTTTTTTTATTTTATTTTTTTAAATTTTTATTTCAGCGTATTATGGGGGTACAAATGTTAAGGTTACGTATATTACCCATGCCCCCCTCCCCCCTCGAGTCAGAGCTTCAAGCATGACCATGCCCCAGACGGTGCACATCTCACTCATTATGTAAGAACCCATCCCCCCTCCCACCTTCCTGACACCTGATAAATGTTATTCCTATATGTCCACTTAGATGTTGATCAGTTAATACCAATGTGCTGGTGGGTACATGTGGTGCTTGTTTTTCCATTCTTGGGATACTTCACTTAGTAGAATGGGTTCCAGCTCTATCCATGAAAATACAAAAGATGCTATATCATCATTGTTTCTTAAAGCTGAATAGTACTCCATGGTATACATATACCATGTTTCCCCGAAAATAAGATAGGGTCTTATATTTATTTCTCCTCAAGATGATACCCTAGGGCTTATTTTCAGGGGATGTGTTATTTTTTTTAAGTACGGTACAACTTGAACCTACATTTATTCAAATATAGTTAAGTCATCTTCTTCTGGAACATCACCATAACTCTCCAAACCCCAAATTCCATCCTGAATTTCTTGCAACTCTATTTCCTTTAGAACCATTGGCCCCAATCTCTCATGTCGAGCAATAGAGCTCTGATGGGGCATATGAGAAGGGCTGCTGGTCTTCTTTACCGCTCCGTGACAAAATGCATGGGTTGTGCAGATACGCTGCATAGCCACACCCATCACTAGATCTTATTTTGGGGGTAGGGCTTATATTGTGCAAATGCTTAGAAATTCTGCTAGGGCTTATTTTATGGGTAGGTCTTATTTTGGGGGAAACATGGTATATCATTACTCGTATGGAAATGAGAGTTCCATGGCTCTCCTAGAGAGAGAAGGTGGACTCCACCTTCCTCTTCTCTCGTTTTGATCTTGGACTTCTGAAAAATAAAAAAAGGAGTTCTTCACTGTAATAATTTCCTGGACTCTGATGTAGACTTTGGCAACTAGTCCCTTTAACAAGTTTTTGAGAAAAGTTATTTGGTTAACAGTCAAATTGTGAAGAAATGTTAAAACATTCTACACATCTGCTTAAAATGGTACAGATACAATGAAAGGACACTTCATTAGATGACAAAGTGATACAGGGAGAATAGGCACAGCAAGCCTTCTGATAGTGAAGACCTTTCAATCTATTTGGAGAGAAGACACAGACGTAGGAGAAAAGTAGTGAATGGAGTGGCATATTGTGGTGCCAAGTATTGATGAAATGCATAAATTTAAGTGCTACAAGTGTAACATATTTAATTAGCTCAGTCTGAACTAAAGCAGAGGTATAAGTGAGGATTAAAGTTGTCAATTCTCTTTAAGGGGCTTTCAATTAAATTCTATTCAGAAGAGCTTTGAGCTTCTGTTCTATATTAAGGTCCTATAAGGACAAAAATGAGGGACGTATGGTGTCCTCTTTCAAGTACTTTAGCCTTGTTGGTTAAAATGGTGAATCAGAGAATAAATCCATGCTGAAGTAAAGTGTGTGTATGTATATACACATATACACACATATTATAATTTATAAAGTTAATAATCCTATGCAACTGTCTAGGCTTATAAAAGTAGAAATCATATTTATGGTTTTTTTTTTCACGATATTTCAGTGATTTGTAAGAAAATGCTAAATTTGTGAGAACATTTTGAAACAAATCGTGAACAATGAGAAACGTTTCCTCTAAAATCATATTCATCATACAGGCTCGTACTGTTTGGGGCTAAATTGTGCCCCCTCAAACATTCATGTTGAAGTCCTAACCCTCAATACCTTAGAACATGCCCTTATTTGGAGACAGGCTCTTTAAACTGGTAATTAAGTCAAAATGAGGTCATTAGTGTGGACCTTCATCTAATATGACTGGTGTCCTCATAAGAAAAGGAAATTTGGTCACACACTTGTACAGAGAGAAGACAATGTGAGGATACAGGGAGAAGACGGCCATCCAAAAGTCAAGGAGAAGGGCCTGAAACAGATTCTTCCCTAATAGCCCTCAAAAGAAACCATCCCTGCAACATCCATATCTTATACTTCTAGCCTTCAGAACTGTGAGAAAATAAATTTCTGTTGTATACGCCAATGAATCCGTGGTACTTGGTTACAGCAGTCCTAGCAAACTAATATGCTGTCTCTGTTTAATTCTAACGTAAGCATCATTATGAATCTGAGATGGACATTTATGCTATTGGGAGTGGGAAACAATATCCGTCTCATTTTTCATTATATTTTCCCCCTAAGAATTTCATTAATGTAAACAATAGTAAAATACTGATGGCTAATAGCTTTACATATATTAATTCATTTATTAGGTCATTAAATATGAATTGTCTGATTTTGAATCAAAAGTTTAGTTTATTATATCTCAAACAAGAAGCAGTACAATTAATTAAAGTATGTGCCAAAACTATCAACACAGTTCTGCCATCTTAATGGTAGCTTGTTTATGCCAGCAGCAAAGAAACCTGGAGAGCGAGTAGCAATGAAATAATGAAAGTCTTTTTCTACAGCTTGTTGAGCACTGAATATTTTTCCTTGCAAGAAGTGGTCCAAAGCCTGGAAGAAGTGGTATTCAGCTGGTGGACTACCGCCAAGGACTGGCGAATACGGTGGATGACAGAGAGTTTTCAAGTCCATCTTCTGTAGTTTGAGCCACGTTGTTTGTGTGACATGTGGTTGAGTATTGTCTTGCATGAGGATTGGCCTGTCTCTGTTGACAAGTCTTGGTTATTTAATTGCAAGCATCCTCATCATTCCATCCAATTGGTTGCAGTAGACATCTGCTGTAATCTATTGACCAGATTTCATGAAGCTGTAGTGGATAATACCAGTGCTGGACCACCAAACAGACATCCTTAGCTTTTTTTGATGAACATTCGGTTTTGGACTGTTTCAGCACTTCATCTTTATCCAACCATTGTGCAGAACACTTGCAATTGTCAAAAAGAATACATTTTTCATCACACGTAACAATATGGTGCAGAAATGATTCACCTTTATGTCATGACAGCAAAGAAAGGCAAGTTTTGAGACAATTTTTCTTCTGACACACATTTAATTCATACAGTACTCATCTATCTAGCCTCTTTATCTTGCCCATTTGTTTCAAATGGTAGCTATCATCCACATTAAAAAAATTTGTTGAAGTCCTCAATAGTTTTTATGTGTGAAGGGGTCCTGGGCCCTAACATTTTGAGAACTCTGGGACTATACTAAATAGCTTTAATTATCTATAAATGGCATAGCAATTATATATATAGTTTCTACTAAAGTACTTGAAATAATATGGATATATCATAATAAACCCCCTGCTATTAATATTTGTGGATTGTTTATTTGGATTTATTTTCAACAGAGTTTGCCTTTCTGAGAACTATCATAACTGAGAATACAACCTCCAGAGCCAATTTCTTTCACCTTTGGATAGTTCTGCAATGAGGAAGGTTTCAGTCATTTTGAACCTACATCAATAATTATGAAATTCTGCAATGTAACCAGCATGGCAAATAATTTTAATTAACATAAAAATTAAATAAGTACCATTCTAATAATGTAACCTAGATGGGTTGGTACATAGTACCAATATATTGAGTATCAGTTGAGATTGATGTTGAGCTTACTAACTCTTATTCAGATGCCACATCTCCTCACTTCCTAGCTACTGCTGCTGAATCAAATTACCAGTTTCTTCCACCTTTTGTAAAAAGACACAAGTGAGTTTATATGTGCCCACTTTCAAGTCATTTTACTAGGCTGGTTGCTCTGTTACATTAGAATTAATTTAGATTCTAATTACTTTCCTGATGATCATTTCCTGATATTTTCAAATTTTGTAAAATGTTTTCAATATCTTTGTTCATATTATGGATTAAAATATTATGAACAGATATATCTATAAATTTCTCTGTGCCACTTACATTTCTTTTTCTATTCATTAGGCTATATGAAAAATTTAGAGAAATGCCTTGCTAAATTTACATAAGAAAAAAGAGCAAATTAAGTATGTCAGAATGGCATTGTACTAACTCAACTCACTAATATTCCTATTGATTAATCGTTTCATTTTCTAAGCACACAAGTTTTAAATATCTAATTAGAGAATCATGGCTAGGATCTATATAATCATATTTGCTTATGGTTTACAGAATCTTACGTATTCTTCTTTTTGAAAACATAAGCTAGATTTTTTCATCTTTCTCTTTCTCATGATTCATCCAGTCATCATTCCCAGGTTCTTCCTGCACAGGAGACTTCTCTCTTCCTGTACTACACAGAGGAGGCTTCTGTTAAACCTGAGGAACAGGCCACCAGCAAGAAATGCACATGTGCTTGAATCGAAGACTTATCTGCAAATGCCAGTGCAGCCTCCCACTGGCTGTAAAACTGAAGGCTTGGTTAGTTCATTTTATTAAACATAGTTTGTCTTAGCTACATAATTACATCACCCTGACATGATGTAGGGGGGTTATGTATTCAAAGCATAGTACATAATACAAACAAAATTTTAAATAAATTTCAGCTTTTATGATCATTCAGTGCTCAATTTCCAATTCTTATATTTCCCTATTCTCTTCTCTGAGTCTTGTGCTGCTTTCTTTTATTCTTTCATGGCCCATTGATATTAACTAATCTATAGACTTCTAAAATCATAGATTTTCATAGATTTATTTGTTTGCTTTGTAGAGCTTCATTGGACATTGGGTTTTATAATCAATGTTCCCCTTTTATCCTTCCTCAAGATATTTTGTAATTTTCTTTTCCTTTTCAGAGAGTATTGTCTTGGATCTTCTTTTATTGCAATAAACATATAAGTGAAGCAAAAATAATCCCATGCAATACTCTGGTATTCAAGAAATGAAGAAAAATAGAAATTGAGAATTGGGTATTACATTAATCACTTTGGTTATTCTTATTCCTTTTATCTTTTACCCCTCTCAATGACATAGTTTGCCTAAAATGAACAAAGAAAACCCCACATTGAACAGTTGTTTTATTAAAGCTTTTTTGTAAAAAATCCTATTGTCAAATCATATTTCTTCATTGGAAATGCTTGTATTTTCAAAACTTGATTGATTTTAATAGTAAATATCCTAGTAGTCACCAGTAATATTCACATGATCTAAGAAATGTAGTATAAATGTTAATAATGTGGGCAGTCTCCACTTGTTACATTTAGTTGTTACAGTCCACGATTGAGAAATTTTCCATCAGAATCCTCAAGTTATAAAGAATAACTCAGTGAGATTGACGTGAATTGCTTTAGGCTACAGCCAGTTTTTGAAATACTGTATAAAACACTCAACAAAACATCTTTTTAACAAAACAGACTAGAAGAAACTCCTGCTACATTTAATAAATGTCATGGAGAAACTATGATATGTTGTTAAAAGCAAAAGCAAACCAAGGGAGGGTTAATTTTATGTGATAAAAGAGAAAATGTAATCTATTATCCCTCAAAGATATCCTCTATTTTTTTAAATTTAATCCCTCTTTCTGTCATTGCCTATTTATCTATCTTAATAATATATTTCCCTTAGAGCACTTACCAAAAATTGCAGTTATTTTACATTTTATTAATGCCAATTTTGGTGCCTTCACCATCTTAGTAAACCATAAAGCTCCATGAGCACAAATCCCTTGTCTGCATTGTTCATCCTCTTATCTAAGTTTTTGTCATGACAGGCCACATCCTCACAATACAAATAAAGACAGTGGACAGGACTCAGAGTACAGCCTCTACAGCTCTGGGGCTATAGCCTTGGTGAGGGATTTTTATCTTTTCCTCCTCTCTAGGCTGTAGAACTCTTCATGTTTTGCATTTTCAAATTGCTAATCATCCATTAGTGTTCTCTATTACCAGATGGCACCTCATTCATAACCCTGTTTAATGTCCCCAAAACGAAGTCATTTCTAGTTTCTACTTACAGATTGGAAAGCATTCTCTTTCATCATGAGTGAACTTCAAGAGAAATATACGTGACTTATTGAGGTTACTTATGTTGAGATAAAACAAATTACTTGGTAGTTTAAAGTATAAATATTACAAATACTGCTCTCTGATTATAATGCAATAAAACAAAAAGTTATTTCTAAAAATAAGACCCTTTCATCAGGAAATTTAAAAAGAATCTCAAAATAATCCTCAGGCAAAGAAGGGAATAAAACTTATATAATTTTTTCAAAAAAGACAACGAAACACATTATCTGAACCTATGGAATTAAATTAAAGCAATGATCAGAGAAAACTTTATAGCTTTTTATAGTTTTTATAATAAAAATCAGAGAATAAAAATTAATTAAATGACCATTTCAAAAACCTAGAATAGGAAAGACAAGTAAACCAAAATCAGAAGGAAGAAAATAATAAAAATAAAGGAAAAACTAATGTGGTAGAAAATAGAAATATATTAGATCAAGTTAATAAATTAATGCTCTGGTATTTTAAATAACAAAATATATAATTTAATCTATTAAAAGGAAGAAAGCACAAAAATACAAAATAAAAAAATGACAAGAGGAAAACTAACACATTTTTATAAAAAATTCTGAGACAATTTTACAAAATCAATATAATAGATTTGAAATCTTAGATAAAATAGATTATTCACTAAGGAAATAAAATTATCCAAACTGATGGCAATAGGATCAGAAAGTTTAAGCAGACCAATCTGCCTAAAAAAAATTTAAAGAAAGTTATCATGAAAACTACTCACAAAAAGACATCATGCCAAGATGATTTCACTGAGGAATTATACCAAACTTGTAAAGAAGATGTTGTAATGGTTCATAAAATTTTTAAGAAAATTGACAATAAAGGAAAGATCCTATTTCTTGTAAGAAATATAACATTAATACTTAAGCCTTAAAAAATACAAAGAAAATTATGGTCCTATATCACTATTGAATATTTATACAAAACTTCAAAATGTAATATTAGTGAACATCATATTAAGAAAACAATACAACATAAGGAAATTCTGTTAATTATAAGGAGAAAATTCATATGATTATCTCCATAAATGCTTGATTTCAATAAAAAAAAATTACTGAAACAACTGGTAAAATTTGAACAATGTCTAGATTAATAATGGCACTGTACTGTAAAAGAAGCAAGATTTTACCTCTGTCTTCTTAGAGGGTTTTGTCTGGGCCTGAGAATTAAATTGGCATGAGACAGATCAACAGGAGAGAAGCAGACAAATTTATCTGATAAAAGTTTTATGTGGCACAGGAACCTTCACAAGTAACTGAGGACCCAGAGATGCAGACGGAGGTGAACACTTACATACTGAATGGGACAATGAGTAGTGAATTGTGAAAATGTGATAAGGCAAAAGGGCTCGAGTGAAAAACATGACTAGGGTGATGAAGTTTGTATAGATTTCTCTCAGCCTCAAATTCCTGTCCTCGATGCTAAGAATGACACTTTCTTTCTAGTTAGTATAAGTAACACATCTTTCACATGGAAATTTCATCTCTTGCTTTTAAGAAACAGAGCTAAGATCAGAGTGATCTTCTTGCACTTGCTGTTTTCTTTCTTTTTTTTTTTTTTAAGTACCTTTAGCTCAAAATAATTCTTATGCCAAAGTGGTATTTTTTGGGTAGTGTGTTCTGCACTCCTTCAGTATCAATGTGAATTTCCTTATTTTGATAATTGTACTATAATTATGTAAAACAATGTTCTCACAATATTTAAAGGTAAAGGAGCATTGTGTCTGCATTTTAGTGTCTCTGTCTCCCGCTTTCTCTCTCTCTGTCTCCCTCTCCCTCTCCTTATCTGGGAGAAAGAAAGACAGATAGGGAGAACAAAGGATGAAGGAAATGTGATGATATATTAACACTTGGAGAGTTTATGGAAATGTATATGGGATATCTTGTTACTATTCTTGCAACATTTACATAAGCTTTAAACTGTATCAAAAATGTAGAAGAAAAAAATAACAAACACATGTTTCAATTGAAAAAAGGCACTTGGACAATGTATAAAAAAATGTGGTCTTTCTGTTCTAGATAGAGTAGTTCACAGGCTCAGCTAGATATTAGAATCACATCAAAATAGCACAGTTGGGAGATCGTTAGACTGAAGATCTAAAGGTCCCTGGTTCGATATTAGAATCACCTATGGAATTTTCAAAAATCCTTTTGTCCACTCTCCTCCCAGGCCAATTAAATCAGTATATCTGAAGGTGCTACTCAAGTATTCTTTTTTTAAATTTATCTTTTTAAAAAAATCATAAGACCTTAAAGCTTCTCAGGTGGACTGAAAGAATGGCTGTATCCCTTCAAAGTTTAAATGTTGCAACCTTAAGCCCCCAAATGATGATATTTAAAGATCAGGCCTTGGGAAGTAATTAGGGTTAGATGAGGTGATAAAAGCAAGGTTCTCATGATGTAGTTAGTGCTCTTGTAAGAAGAGAGCTTGCTCTCTCTTTTCTCACCCATGAATAGAGACATCATGTGAGCACACAGTAAAATGGCAGCCACCTACAAAGCAAGAAAAGAAGCCTCAGAATTAAAATTACCTTACCAGTACCTTGACCTTTAACGTTACATCCTCTAGTACTGTGAGAAGTAAATTTCTCTTATTTAAGCCACCCAGTCTGTTGCATTTTGTGATGACAATCCTAGCTAAGACAAGTGATTTCCATGGCTCAGTTCATTCTGCAGGTTATCTGTTCACTCTGTTGATTGTTTCTTTTGCTGTGCAGAAGCATTTTAGCTTAAATAAGTTCCTTTTGTCTATTTTTTGTTGTTGTTGCATTTGTTCTTGAGGGCTTAGTCATAAATTTGCCTAGGCCAATGTCCAGAAGATTTTTAATAGGTTTTCTTCTGGTACTTTTATACATTTAGGGCTTACATTTAAGTTTTTAACACATCTTGAGTTAATTTTTGTATATAGTAAGACATAGATGTCCAATTTCATTCTTTTGCTTCCAGCAATCCTACTACTGGGTTGACCCAGTAGTATTGACCCAAAGGAAAAGAAATCATTATTTTAGAAAGATACCTGCCCTCATATGTATATTGCAGCATTATTCACAACAAAGATATAGCATCAACCTAAGTGTCCATCGATGGATGATAAAGAAAATGTGTGTGTGTGTGTGTATATATACATATATACAATGCAATACTACTCAGCCATAAAAATAATAAAATCATGTCTTCTGCAGCAACATGAATGAAACTGGAGGTCATTATCTTCAATAAAATAACTCAGAAAGAGAAAAGTCAAATACTGCATGTTCTCACAAGTGGAAGCTAAGTAATGTGTACATATGAACATAGAGTATGGAATAATAGACATTGGAGATGTGGAAGGGTGGGAAGGTGGGAAAGGAGTGAGGAATGAGAAATTGCTTAATGGTACCTATGATACCATGTACATGGGTAATGGTTATTAGACTGAGGGTTAAACTAAAATCCCAGACTTTACCACTACACAATATATTTATGTAATAAAACTACACTCGTACCTCTTAAATTTATACAAAAAGTTAAATACTGCTATGCCTTCACAAAAGCCATTTATTTATTCTAACTTCATTCTAATTTATTATAGACTGATTTACATTAAAGGGGAAATGCAGATATTAAAATCATATACCTGTCAAAGTAGCACATGAAGAACTGTGTGTCAGTACAATGTGTTTATTCAACTTATTGCTGAAATAGATTTGTTTTGTAACTCTTCACTTTTTAATCCTTACTTTATAGGCCTATCATTATAAAATAAACAATAAGCTTAAAAGACATACATTCTTATGAGTCAAGGGTGAAAGACATTTGCTTTGCCTGTTATACTTGGTTTACTTTAGGGACTGAATTATATGATTTAAATATTTACACTCAAGATGCCTTGAGAAGCATCTTTCTCACCTATGTAAGTAATGTGCTTACACGAAAGTTATATAATTCCAGAACAAGGCAATTAATTCCATAAGAGCCTTCATTACCCCCTACATATTTCATGAAAGTGCTCTTACTTCATTTGCCATGATACTTTTTGTTTGGAGATTGCTTCACATTTATTTTATCTATAATTTATTATTTCCATTGTTTCTTAACATCACTTTCCACATTAGAAATACAGAGTAAACAAAGCATAAAATAGATTGTTTTCCTTAAATAACAAAACCATCATCAAAACACTCAGTTTCTTTGTGTAAACTAAAGTTGCAATGTTAACAATTTACAATTTTCTTTTCTGCATGTTCTTTTCAATGAAAAGATGAGATGTGACATTTATTTTTTCATATTATATTAATATATGTTCACCACAGTAAATAAACTATGTGAAGCAATGAAAAAAGTAAAAATTCATTTTGTCATTTAACTTTATGTCATAATTTAGGTCTGGGTTTTTGAGTCTAGACTTTTCTGGTTCACTTAGCTGCAGTAATAGCTTTATTTCACATGAAGCAAGCGAGTGCAATGTTATTGCAATCACAAAGCATCACAGGAATCAGAAAGTATTGATTTTATTTTCTTAACTTGTAATCAAAATCTCGGCAACACGTAGGTGCTGGTTTAGAGTTTCTAAAGTTGAAAGCTGTAGAATGTGAACATTTTTCTTTCCCAAGGCTGTAAGTGTATTTTTCCCACCCAACTCTAAAGGGAAGTTGCAGAAAAAGAGGGGTAAGCAGTCAAACGTTAGCATTTTGCTGTTGCTCACAAAGCCTAGCTGGAGACTAGGCTGCTTGAGGAGCAGCTGTAATAAAAGATTTTGCCTAAAGGCAAATGTCCACAGAAAGCATTTCTTCCCCAGCTTGCCTCCCAGCTCTGCTCCAGGCTAAACTTATGGCTTTTGTTTACTTTTCCAACCTGCATTTTCAACAATTTTATATGAAAATCAAGTCACAGTTCAAGTTCTCTGCATTTAAAAAAATTATCACTAACATACCCTTGCTTCCACCTAAAACATTCATAAATGATGAAAATAAAACCTTATTGGCATAACCTGTACTGATAAAGTAGCACTAAATCATATAGAGCTCATTAATATAAATGTCTACTTATTGGAAAAGTCTAAACAAGGAGAAAAACAAGAGCTTTATAATTTTTACAGAGCTGACATCTGAGACTGACTCAGAAATCAGGGATAAGGTAATTATTAAAGCCTCTATGATGGAGCATAAAACCTTCCTGTGTGTTTTGTAGTGAGAAATGACCTGACATTTAAATAAAGATGAATAAAATAATAAATTAGATTAACACAATATATACAAGAAGAGAAAGATAGAAAATACAACAAGAAAACTCTTAAGTTTACACTAGATTTCCACTGTTTACACTAGATTTCAGTAAGGAAACCAGAAGTTGACATAAGAACTCCAAAGACTACTTTATTTTAGTGATTATATTTTTACATAACAAGTAAATAAATAGATCTCATGAATATTCCAAAATATCTGTTCCCATCTCCTTTGATTCCCATGTGATATAAAGTGGCATTCAGAACTCAAGATCAAGTAGTTCCTTTTAGGGTTACTAAAGTCAAGATTTCCACAATGAACAAAGCAGGCACTTGCACCCTGTAAGAATGCTGTCGTAGGAAATATAGTGACACCACTTATAATCATTTCTAGCTCATATTCTGTGTCATCATGAAATTCATGTAACTTTTTGTGGATCTTTTCACATGTAATCTAATATAAATTCCAGTTCATCCATATACTAATTTTAAAGTTCTCTGTAAGTTCCTGAAGCCATTTAAAAAAATTCTCTCAGAGTAATTCATTTTTGCCTGAGGGTGTTGCTGATTAGTTTGACATTCTACTGGGATTCTCATCTTGTTTTATTATCCCCATTCAATTTTCTTCTTCCTTCATATACTCAGAAATGTAAAGGCAGAACTTTAAACTTTAAAATTAAAACAAACAAAAAGAAATGACAACATATTGTTATATACATATGTTGTTATATATATCATTTCATAGGTATGTTTACAAAACATAAAGATATATACACACACACATATTCAGAGAGTGAGGTCTAGAGATGTTTTGGACTGCTGTGTTATTCATTGCTATGTACCAAAATGCCTCAAAATTTAGCTGTTTAAAAATAATAATTTATTATCCTACACCTCTGTGTATCAGGATCTGGTTGTAATTCATTTGAGTGCCTCTAGTTGATGGTCACTCTTGAGGTTTTACTAATAGTAGAGCTCTCGACTGGTGCTGCAGTCTCATCTGAAGGCTCTAGGGGGATCCCATTTACGAGCTCAGTCATGTGGCTGCCCACAGGCTCTGGTCCTTGCTCTGTGAGCCTCTTCACCGGAATGCTTCAGGATGCGGCCACTGGTTTTCCCCAGGTTACATGCTCCAAAAGGAAATTATTGTAATTACCCAAAAACAAAGTCACAGTCTTATCACCTGATCTCAGAAGTTTCCTATTATCACTTATGCTATATTCTCTGTGTTAGGAAGGAGTGGATAAATTCAGCCCACACTAGCGGGGAGAGATTACCCAAGGACATGAGTACCAGGAGGTGGGAATCATTGTAGGCTGTCGTAGAGGTTATTTACCAAAGCTACCTTCTGAAAGAATGTAGAAATGGGTAGTAACACCAACTTTAAAATATTCTATTTCCTCTGCAGTTTTTCTGTATACTACCTTTTAATCTTTTGCAGTGGATCAAGGTAATTATCTATAAAACTCTTTTTAAAAAGGAAGTACTGTGGGTGGAAGAGGCTATGTATCTGTGACTATCATCTGATGGAAACAAAAGTGTTCGTGAGTAGGAAATTGTCCCATTCCCTAAGCTGTCTCAAAATACCTTGACTGTTTGAAGTTTGCTTCAAGAAAGAAAAGAAGAACACAGGAAAGGGAGAACATGCCTGGGCCATGGTAAGTTGTCCTGAGACTTAGAAGAGGAATGACTAGTGTAAGTTTTCCAACATCTCATCTAATTGTGTAGGTACTGCAGTGGAAGAGGGAATGGACATTGGAAAATTTACTTCGATTTCTTAAGTTTCATCTCTAGAAGGAAGTAAAAAGTACTCACAATTCAGGTTAGTTGTGAATGTTAGTAAGCAAAGAAATATACTGGTAAAATAGGCATTTAATTAGTCTAAATATTTTTCCAGCCTTCCCTTTGTCCTCATCCTCTCTCCCTCCCTCACCTTTGTAACACTGAAGAATTTTCTGACCCATTCAACTTCATGTGATTTTTCATTACTTTTAGTAATTGTTAGTGTTATTGTTCATCTCTGTATATTTTGCAGTATTTACCTGAGTTCTTATATATTATGTATGTTCAAAGTATATTTAATTCTATTGAGTTGAATTCATAAAAGGGACTAAATATTAACATACACACTGATCAAAATAAAGATTATATGCTAGTTTACATTATTATTCTACAAAAATAATAAATGTTAAATTTATACATATTTTGCAGTGGTTATGATGTCCTTGAGATGTGGTAATTTTGCTTTGAGACTTTAATTTAGAAATCATTTAATCAAAATTTTTAGTTTATTTTGAAAGAATCAGGGTGATTGTCCATATAAAGTAAAAAACAGTGTAGCTGTATGCATAATATTTAAATTGTTGACCTGTATATTTTAATATGCAAAAATTGTTCTAGTTTTCACTGTTTTGATATTTAATGTTTTAATATAAATCTTAAATCCATAAGCACATGTATTAGAATTAGCCCTCAATTACCAAGCAAAACTATGTTTAGCAACTGGTTTATGTTAAATTTATTTTCAACAAAATGCTATCTTTCAATCATGTTAGTTACTTATCTAAGGAAAGTACCAAGTCTCCTAAAAAAATATAAGCCACTTCTATTTGATGTTCAGGTGGTGACTTTGGCTAGTTTGGAGAGATCAATATTGTTTTCTGCAACTATACTCTAAGTCAGTTATAGAGAAGCAATTAATATATTTAAGAAAAATATACCTATATTTCATCTATTCTTTAGGCAATGTCAAATATATAAGACAAGGAAGAAAAATTGCACAATTGCTTTAATTTGCATTTCTTAATCTGTAAAACTTTATGTTCATAAAACAATGCAAATTATTTAGAAGAGTACCTGGTACTCAATAAATACTTTTAAATGAGTTTTAATGTTTATTTCATTTTCTTGAGAGAGTTGAATTGTCTTTTTAGTTAATAACTAAAATATGTAACCACATGAACAAACAAAAATGAAGAAACTAATCCTTTGCATTTTGAAACCAAATCGCTTCAGATAAAAAAATAATAAAATCACTTGATCTTACTACAATGTGTGTGTGTGAGTGTGTGTGTGTGTGTGTGTCTGTGCTCTGATTCTTGCTGGTTGTTACACACAGGCTTCCTTATTTTTTGCTTACTATGTAGCTTTTTCATAGGGCAGCTCACAATATTCCAGCTTGATTTTTTTTTTTCAAAACAAGCAAGGGACAGAATCTCTCAGGAAGAAAATCCTCCAATTTTATGTCTCATAATCACTGAAGTGACATCCCAATACTTTTACCATATTCTATTGGTTAAGAGCAAGTCGAAAGTCTATAATCAATAGAAAAATTTGGATCTTATATAAATTCAAATAATTATATGTATGACATTTACAAAGAAGGGTCCCTTATTGAAGGTAGAGTCAATGAGAATCAATGTAGAAATGATTGTATCTGCATATATGCAATAAAAATATATTATTTAATTTTATACAAACCCATGAAAAGTCTTCTTGACATTAGAAATATAGGGGGAAAAAATCAGTGAACCAGAGAGCTTACTTGGAAATGAAATTCCATGCCAGCATTACTTATAGAAATAAAGGAATTAAGAAAATCATGCCACATTCAAACACATGCCTCTGTCATAAGGTTTTATGCTCATGTTACATAGCTCATCCATTAAATGTGCCACTTATGTGGTTTTGGCTGCAGGCCTCAGAAATCACTTTAGCTATTTTAACAAAAACCAAATTTATTTGAGTGATAAGGAGTTTCGTAGAGATTCAAAGGGGAAATTGATTAATCAAGCTTAGAAAATTTTAGAGTCAGGGCAGATCCAGGTTTCCAGATAGTAGGAGCTAGTTTCTTCAGGTGCCACCACTAATGTAACTTAGCCTAAGAGCAAAATCTCAGGAGGAGAGTGTCCAGTTGGCTTAATGTGGATTAAGTTTTCGCCCCTTGGAGGAAGGAGGGCAAGCACCTCGACTTAGGTTGTTTCTTAAAGGCAAATTTTACTACTATTAACAGAAAAAAAGGGTAGTGGGTACCATGTGAATTAAGGAATCAAATGTCTAATATCACTTAGATATGCAAAGGTAGAATACAAGTGTAACTACATTAAGTTAGTAATTAATGTTACAGTCTATAATTTGCAGCAGAGTAGAATATTACTATTACTAAAAAACTTTCCATGTTTATTTTGTATTTGCAAAATAAATATGCAAAGTTATGCACTGACAGGCTACTCTCTAAATAAGGCATTAAAGTGGTGCATTTAAAAGTCAATAAAAAATAAAAGCTAGTGGTTTGCATTTTTAAAGCCAAAATTCATGTTTCTGGGATATGTCTGATTCAAAAGAATTGCATTCTTCCTTGTTTAACTTTAGTCTATTATATTTCTCTTGTGTTAGCACACTTTCAGCAGCTTTCCATCATTATGTCAGGGTAGTACTTCATAATATTTTTCACATTTTCTGCCTCATACATCAAACTATAGAATTTTATCCATAAGGCAGAGCTGTCATTCTGTAAAATTTTTAGCAATGTTCCCATTTTTATCTGACATCTAGAAATACCTAAAGTAATAAAAAATCATTTTTACCTCATATTTGCTTTGGTTTTCATTCTGTCCCTGTCAGTCTATATACAGTATAGCAAGGGAAGATTTATATAACATCATTTTGGGTGTTCTAGAATCAGACAAAGAATCCTTACCTTAGCTGGTTTTTTATCCCACAGAATTTTATACAAAAGCATAACACCTATACTTAAAATAAAACTCTCCTCTTAAAACTTTACCTTTTTGGCCATGAATACTTTCCATTAAGTAGAAGTATATGTGTGTGTATAAATATATATAATATATATCACTTATATATACAATTATTCCACAACCATAAGTGAAGGCTTCATATTTTCTAAAATGTCAGTATTCTGAGCAATTTAATAGATATATTAGGAAATTACATTTATGTTGTTTAGTATTATCTCATGATGGTTTTTAATTAGCTATCAAGATATTTATAAAATATGATTTTACCAAATATCCAGGCTTCAATTCAATTCTGGGAATGCAAACTAAGCACTAAAATAGATCTTATTTTCAAACAACTTCTTTCTCAAAGTGCTTTAATTAAAAATGTAGTTCTAATCCTCAACATTTTTAACTTCAAGGCATAAGACCTTGAAATTATAGTTTAAAAAAGCAAGAGATGTTAATTACCTGAAAAATCTAAAATGCTATATAATCTTCATAATATCATCACGTATTATTTCAAAGTTTCATTATGAACAATAAGCATATTTTATGGAGTACTTGGCAGTTGCCAAACATCATGTAAATGAATTAACTCGATGGCTCCTCATATAAAGTTAGGTATGGTTTATGCTCTTATTTAACATTGAGGAAACAGACTTAGAGAGCCTAACTAACCAACTTGTCCAAATCCATAAGGTAGGAGTAGAGCTGTCGTTTGAACATCAGCACTCAGATTTGCACCTTTATCTCAACCACTCTGCTGTACCATAGCCCACAAAGACATAGGTCCATTGTAAATAAAGCAAAGAACACCAGATTGAAAATATTTTAAATTTATTTTAGTCAAGTCTACACTTCATAGCAATGACTTCATAGCAGGGACAAAAGAGACAGTATAGATGATATATTTCATCATTCCACTCAATAATCTCAGTTTTGACATAAAGAAAACTCCAAAACAGAGCTATAAAAATAATTAAGCAATGCTTATATAAGAAAATGAGCCTTTTAGCATATTTTGTTTTTCAGTCTGTATGCCTGAGAGCATGTGTTCTAGGTAAAAATGTGGAGACCAGAGTGATCCACAGAGTTTGGGAAGTGGTATATGCTCTCTTTGTCTTAGCATACCTTACCATGTTCATAATAGAGAGAACACTGAAGCAAGCTTAATTTATTTTAGTATTTTCAAACTTATTTGAAATAATTAATAAGTACATAATTGGGGAATTTTACTGATGATTGACTAAAAAATCTAATTTCTGTGATACATTGTAAAAAGGTCCTTTTGAATGTTTTAATCAGGGCATATTATATAATCTGAAAGCAGTTATAGGCATAAAACCAGAAGTGGCGACTAGCTTTCATCAAGGATTGCTAGAGAATATGAATGATTCTTCTGAATGCTACAGATATAATTGGGCTAAACAAGATTAGCAACAGCAACAACAAATGAATATATTATATATAATAAAGATAGTTTTTATAGTTCTTGTTTTTTGTTTGTTTTGCATGTGAAACTAGAGGAAGAGACAAAACAAAACTAGTTCATAATTCTTATAAACTATCTCTTTATTAAAAGCTTCTAGCTACATACTTATTTAAATGAATGCCATCAAGTGATTTTGCTTCAAATAATAGCAATACATAGCTAACCCACAGTAACAGCATAAGATGAAGGATTTTTTGGAAGTTTTGATGTAGCCTGTCATAAAGATAGAAATCCAAAAGTGCATTCAACTTTTATTTTTAATAATAATATTAAAAAGTTTCCTGAATTTCTAACCCATTTTTATCCCAGCTTGGTCTTGTAATAATGTCTAAACTTTGTTTCAAAATTAATTTTTATATATACTTGATATACAGAAACCTTTTTTCTTTAAATGATTGAATTTCAAAATGTTTGCATTCCCAGACCTGATTCTGTAATTGAGATAACATGCCACCAGGTGGCAGTAGTGGCTCCATTACCAAACTTAGAAAAGGCAGTGGTTTTAATCTAGCAGCCAATTAATAAAACGCGACGTTTTGCATTTATTCATAAAATAGGATTATTAGATGATCGATATAGTAGCAAGATAGATATTATCTTGAAGCTTGATGCTTTTAGCCATATGTTTTGAAAGGTTATAAAAGGGATCCTTTGTTGAGATGAATTTGCAAATGAAATTTTAGATTTTTGTGATATAGATAATTTTAATTATAAAAACTGGATTAAAAAGGACATATTCCACTTTTGTTACTGTACCTATGAAGAAATAGCTTCAGTAACTCTTAAAGTGGTGGATTTGATATATAAATCTAACAAAAAATCTGTACTTTCTTCATGCTTTGTCAATTTTACCTTATCCACTAATATCAAATCCCAGGTGAGAGTTAAATTATGACTTTCTTTCTTCGGGTGTCAGAGTCTTAAATAATCATCTATACAGGCTTATCTGGGTACCTCATCACTTCCTAAAGCAACAACAACCACTCAGAGGTTATTGGAAAAATTTTTGTAGGAACCAAAACAGATTCATTTTCTTCATACTGTGTCTTCATTGTCTCTTAGTTACCTCTTGCCCATTCTTGCCCTATGATATCTATCTCTAAAATTCATGGATATTTTGTGTTTTTCTGGCCCCTTACCCTGAGTCGTGAACTTTAAGGGCCAGAGAATCATCATGGAAAAATCACTGCCCCGTAGGAGTCTGAGTCAAACTCCAGTCTCTGACACATAATGGCCATTACTTCACCTCTTTGGGCTTCCGGTTTTAAATACAAGGGCTATCGGGAAAGTACCCAGCCATGGATACAATGGATGCCTGGATACAATGGCTGGATATTTTCCAGACAGCTCTCTTTTATATAAAATTCTGACATTGAATGTAAATGGTAGTAGTCTTTTCTAGTTTTAACATTCTCTGATTCTAGTTGTCTCTGGCTGTAACACTTATGAATTGGATATGTTTAGTTTACTTTGACAATAATAAAAGTTTTATGGTATTGAATATGATCGGTATGTCCTGGCATGGTTTTTAACAATGGATTTTTCTCAGCCCTCAAAGTCTCTAAATATGTTGAAATAAACTGTAATCTCTGTGGATTGTGCCAACATTAAATGAGAAGATGTAGGGCATTTCAAATTGGCCTAAGTCTATTTTGGTGGTGGGAACAGTGCTTTGCAGGCATCCATTTGAGCCATTAGAGGAACCAAAAGTAAACTGTCCATGGTTGGCAAAACAGCAGAGGTAGGTAAGTATCTTTCTATTTAAATATGAGTAAGCTAAAAATATCTTTTTTAAAAAACATAACCCCCAAAAGATTCAGAAGGAAAGTAGACACTAAGTATATCTGCAAAAATAAGTTTTTAAAATTAAAATATGAAAATATTACATTATATGCTTGGTGTAATCAAATCTATCAAAGCAAATGTGATCTCTAAAACTAAGAGTTTGGACTTACAATAAGAAATCAAAATTGAGATGCAGACAAAAAATACAAAGAAAATTAACTAACAGTAAAGAAAACTTAGAAATTCAAAATATATTAGTGACAAAGACTACATTTGATACTTATGGAAAATTCAATCAATAATTTGAATCATAAATTTAACTTAAAAGACTTAAAGAATGCATTGGGCAAAGACTTGAATCAATTTTAATAAAAGAATGGGTTTGAACATTGAAGAACAGAGAATGGTAATCCAATCGAACATTACTGTTCCTGAAGGAACAGCAACCAATCAGAAATGGGAGCTTTTCTAAGAGGTTTATATTTATTAGCATACCTAATACTTGAGATTACTTAGTGAGATAGGTGCTGTTATTTTCCCCTTTGTAAAGATGAAGGAACTAAGGTACAGAGAGTTTAAGGCATTTACACAGGATAACATAGCCAATATGGCAGGGGTGGCATTGGAACCCAGGCGGTCTGATTCCAGAGCACAATTCTTGTACCTAGTACTCCATTATATTACAATGAAAACGATGAATGAGGAAACATATTTGCAACTAATATGATAGGTAAACATTTTATATTTTTATGTACCTAATTCTTAAGTACATATAGGAGAAACAGCATTAAAATGCAAGATACAGACATGTCAAATTTATCAAATATGATTTTTTAAAAATAATTAATGCAAAATAGGAGATATTGATGTTCTCAGAATTTCAATTTCTGGAAATTTTCTAGAAAGCAATTTGACTACATGAATCAGGAGCTTATAAAATTTTTAGATTTGGCCTTTGGTCTAGAGATTTCAAATCTAAGGGATGCCCTAAGAAAACACTTAGTGATGAACATTGCAAAATGGTGCATTATTTGTCACACAACTTGGAATTTGGAAACAACTAAATGTATTATAATAGGAAATCACCTTTTAACCTTGACTCATCATCACAGTCTCCTGTAAAGTTTCTACCTAGAATTATAGGCTGAGTTTTTGAAAAGGCCCACAGATGATTTATTTCAGAGTCAGTGTTAAATTACTGTACCTATTATAATTATTTTATCAATTGAAATCATATTTTGCATATTTTAAAATAATACTCTACAATGAAATCAATGAAATACTTGTAAAATATTTTTCAAATATTAATAATTAAAATATATCAATTTTACAGTTTAAAGAAGATGATGAATGTAGTAAATATATGAGTGCATGTTGAACAAATATACCACAGAATTTTACTCTGGTGTCCATAATTCACTAGAAAAAAAAGTATTGTACATAAAGTATATGTATACTCTAAGGGTCAATTAATTTCACTGTTAATTTCATGGCCTGATTAACATACATTTTGTTAAGGATAGAGTTTTTACTTGGTTATCCTCAAATCTCCAGCTACTAACAGACTGTCTTGGAAAGACTTGGCACTACAAATGAATGAATTAATAAATGAATGAAAGAATAATCAAACGAATGATTGCACACATATGAACTCATTTATAGAACGTCTTACATGTTAATATGTCCTTGGAATTATTATATATTTTTTCATCATTTATTTTCTAATATGAATTTATTTCACTTGGTTTGGAGTAACATTGTTTGTAGTAGCATTTTTCTTACTCTTTACATAAAAATATATTAATATCCTGAAAATATATAATATTTCTTTGTTGAACTGTTATTTGCTTTATGCTTTTATTTTTAAGGTTCGTAGACTTTAGTTTATGGTCAGAATTCCGTGTCAAATATTAGAATTGCAAATAGGGCACTCTTGCTTTGTAGTAAAAGAACAAGAGCTGCCAGTGTCTGAAAAGTTAATTAGACAAAACAGACAATTAATTACATCTTATTAACGTGTAAAAGACCTGTGACAAATTGCACTAATTGCATGCTCTTATACATTTGAAGAGGTCAGGCTACTTTAAAAGTATGTTGTTAATGAAAGACAAATGTATCTTTATGTGCTTGATAAGAATATTATAAACTGCATTATTTATGACTCCATTGGAATACTTAATAATTATAAGCTTTAAATTAAGCTGCTCATTAAGCAGGAGAGATAGGACCAAGTCCTTAAAAATAGGCCATAAAATCTTGCTGCAATGTAAGATAAATTTGAAGGTCTAGCATTTCTTCAGAATGTCTTTATACCCTTATTTTTTTAAGTGACTGAGCCCTGGAGATGTTAAACTTACCTTAATGTGCCCCTAGTAAAGGGAAAATCTTTCCATTAACAGTATTAACCCCAAAGAAATATATGTTTCATTTTAAAGAGCCCTCAATTGCTTAACTCAGATATATATATATACGTATATATACATATATATGTGTATATATATATTCAGTTGAATAATCTCACATATTCAGTTGAACCTTATTTTCAAATAAAAAGAATGGAAAGAAAAAAAGTTAACAAACTATGGGTGTGTATTGTTTGCAGAGGACTAAGGGGAGGTTAGGAGGCGGGCGCTATTAAAGGCAAAGAAATATTAATAGTAATGGTAAAGGAATACGTTAAAAAAATGGACAAAACCAACAGAAGCTTAAAGAGACAAAAAGGAGGAGATGGAAACAGTTTAAAATGAGGGATGAGTCAGAGTGGCTCTCACAGGCAAACACTTAATTACATAAAGGTGCTTTGAGATTCTTTCATTGAGAACCTGTCACAGGGAAGGAACACTAGCAATTCTAGGGGAAATTGTTTCTATTTCAGTCAACAAAACCGGATGTTCACTTAGGGCTCACAGAAAGCCTTCACAAATAATATAGATGATATTTCTCCTCTTCTCCAGAACCAAAGGCCTTCTAAAATGAACCTGTCACTACATTTTAAATGTTTATGGTTGGTGATCTCAGTTCATCAAAGCAGTGTGCTAATGAAGCCATCGACCTAAGCTTCATTCTATCAGGAGTTTGGAAACTG
This sequence comes from Cheirogaleus major, assembly GCA_963574435.1. Taxonomy (NCBI): domain Eukaryota; kingdom Metazoa; phylum Chordata; class Mammalia; order Primates; family Cheirogaleidae; genus Cheirogaleus; species Cheirogaleus major. The sequence continues at coordinate 10,801 of CAUYPO010115142.1, read as the reverse complement.
TACACAGGCTTATAGTTACAGGGGGTAAGGATATGAGATAAACTCATTCCTTTCGCTCTCTGTTTACTCATTCTTGGAGTTGCGTGCTGTTTTAATGGATAGGTATATCAGAGTACACCAGAGACCTTGTCCCTGTATAAACAAAGTCAAGTATTGTGATCTAAACATCTGAATATTAATAATTATTTTAATATGAGGTCCACAGAATAATTTACTTTCTTTTGCTTTGCCATACCTCTTTTCCTATCTGCTGTTCATAGATTAGACTCATGTCAGATGGCAAAGATTTATACAATGTGTCTATAGTAAGGTAGTTTTTAAGCTAATGCATGTAAAAAAAAGCTTAATATAAAATAGTCACTAAAATAATAATAGTTGAGCTGAAACCTGAATTATAGGAAGACAGTTTACCCAAAGATATTGGTAGAATATGGTAAGATTTATTAAAGGATTAATAGACATATGACCTCTGAGATTAGAAAGGTAAATCTTAAAGGGAGACTATATCACATTCATGGGTATAATCATTCTAATATTTTAGCTGAGCAACTTTGGATTAATAAGAAATCTATCATTATAAGAGCATGGACTATATTAGTTGTCCAAATGTATACAGAATAATGTTATAAATTATCTAATAATAATCATGGTTTCTTGAGAAATTATTGGTATATCATCTGTACAAAGCACTTTGTAAAAATAAGTTCCTAACATGACTGTCCCATATTCTCGTATTTTCTAAAATTTCTTATAGGTGAAAATTTTCCATTATTACTAATTGACTTTCAGCATATTCTTTTTTTTCAGTTTCTCATTTCTTTCAGAATATTACAGGGGTACAAATGTTTAGGTTACATATGTTGCCTTTGCCCCACCTGAGTCAGAGTTATAAGTGTGCCCATCCCCCAGTGTATACCACACCCATTAGGTATGAATATACCCCTCTCCTCCCCCTCCAACCACCTGCCCAACACCCAGTGAATATTACTGCCATATGTGCACATAAGTGTTGATCAGTTAAAATCAATCTAATGGTGAGTACACGTGGTGCTTGTTTTTCCATTCTTGTGATACTTCACTTAGTAGAATGGGCTCCAGCTCCATCTAGAATAATGCAAGAGGTAATTTCAAAGACATAAAAAGTATGCACTTTGGAGATAAAATTCATACATAATATGTTGACATTAAATTCTTACATGAGCATTTATATTTAAAAGGATGCAGTTTATATAAGACACTATTATCTCCTTTCTCTGGGGATGAGGAAGCTGAATTCAAGGTTGGATGCAAAGTCAAGAATAAAGATCAGGAAAGGAAATTTAAAACTGCCACTACCCAGAATAGGGAGTCAAGGTTTAAAACACCAAAGGGATGGAATGAGTCAAACTACTAAGAGGTAACAGGGTTAGCATGGTCATGGACAAGTAACTGAAATTCCATGTTGACGCTGGTAGACTTTTATGTGCTCACTGTGCTCAAAAGAATTGAATTGCCCACTGCATTTAAGGAGTGATAGATACAGCAGACATAAATGATAATGCTTTTAAAAGCTTAAATATAAATTTACTTTATATGATAAAATAACATAACCAGATTATAAATACTGAGAAAATATAGAAGAGAAATGACATTCATAGTCTTATTTCCCTGGTTCCATCTCTATGGGCAATTGGTCATCCTTTGAGGAGTCTCAGACTCCTCTGTCCCTGTTGCTTCAAATGAACACAAGGTGTATTAGTTTCCTATTGACACTGTAACAAATTACCACAAGTTGAGTAGGTTAAAACAATACAAACTTGTATCTTACATATCTGAAGATTAAAGTTAAAAAGGATCTGCAGGGCAGCATTCCTTCTGGAAGCAGGAGGAGGGAATCTGTTTCTTGCTTTTTCCTGGATTCTAGAGACTGCCTATGTTGATTGGCATGGGGCCCCTTCCTCCGTCTTTAAACCAGTTGTATAGTATCTTCTAATCTCTTTCTCTGTTCCTTTGCTTCTGTCATCACATCATCTTTTGTCTAATTCTAATTCTCTTGCTTCCCTCTCAAGAGGACCCTTATGAATATACTGGGCCTGCCTGGATAATCCAGGATAATCTCTCCCTCAAAAAGTCCTTAATACAAACACAGCCACAAAATTCCTCTTACCATGTAAGGTGGCATATTTTGAGGTTTTGGGGATCAGGATGTGGACATTATTGTGTGGGGGTATTACTAATTCAGCCTGTCTCAATGATTTGTTCTGGAACCAATGGTCAGGGAAGCTAGTGGTCAATATATCAAGGACCATAAATTTACAAATTAGCAGAATTTGAAAATAATTGTTTCCAGTTGTTGCAGATCGGTTTCCCTAGGGAATTGCTGCAAAGCTCTGTATGTGGGAGAAGTATGGGGTAATGCTCTAAGGAACACACGGGCATGAGGGAAGTAGCATTAGTTAGAAGAAGTATGATGCAATTGCAACAGAGACTTCAAACAATCTCAGAGAGGGCTCTGAAGCTGGAATGCATGTGGACCTGGCCTTTGTATCCCATCATTTGTGTTGCTATTGGAGAATGGGGGACAAAATCTTGAATGAGGTAGCTTCCTGTGGCAGAGGAACACAGCTATGAGATGTCAGCAGCCAACAATGCTAACAGCTAAGGAATGAGTGTCTTGGACTTGAATGGGTATCTGGTTAGCTTGCCACAGTGACCACTACACTCTTCTATCAAGAGTAGAATCCATGATTATTGAACAATATATAAATATCTAGTTACCTTACCATTTTCTTTCATGTTAATGTACCAATTTGCTCTTTCTTATTTCTCACAAGGTACTGGGCCCCATAAAAAGGTTTATTCTCTACGCAAGCCAGTTTGACAGGCCAGTGCCTGATCTTTTTCTTGACTGTGCATGCTCCATATCCTAGGAACTAATTATCTCCTCTATAGAGTTGTTTTCATGCAGAATTCTTGGAAATGACATGGTTCTATATCTAACATGACTACTTTACTGAGCTACTATAAGGTTCCATAGCTGCTGTAATTTTCTATTAACTTCCTATTTTACAAAGCTGTACAATTCTATGCAACTCATTCATTTACTCTCTTCATTTGTTCATTTGTTCAATTCTCTATTGATTTATTCAACAAACATTTACTGTTCACCAAATAAGGTACAGGCTGTATAAATAAAACAAGTATGCCCACTCTCATCATGGGGATTATAACTTTTAAGGGAAGACTCACAATCACAACGATAGTAATGACAACAAATAGCCAAAGGTAGCAGAAGAGTATCAGTAATGGAGACAGAGGAAAATCCAAACACATTTGAAAAAACCCAGGAAAATCTACTGAATATAGAAGCCAGAAGAGGGAAGTATTTCAAGAATACTGGAGTAGTCAGCTGTGTTAAACATCACTAGGAAATAGATTTAGGAGAAGACATCACATGGAGATCACAAGTAAATTTGGCTATCAAATTTTTAGTGATAAGGTATGGTGGAAGCCAGATTTAAATATCTTAAAGAATGAGCACATAGTGAAAATTCGAAGCAACTTGAATAAATAACTTTCAAGAGTCTTGGAACAGATAAATATGGAAACAGATGTAGTAACAGGCTGTTTGGCCTGTTTGGGGGCATGTCATGACAGCAGGTCCTTTGGGCTGTTTCTCCAGCGAGGAGCACAGGTGTACAGAGGTTCAGTTGGACAGGAATTGGTTTCCCCACTGTGCAGTACTGGAGTCACAACTATTCCTCGTCTTAGGCTCTTTGCAGCTTGGGTCATGAGTTTGCAGCCACCTGTGTGGGCTTGGTGCAATTACTATATAGCCCCAAGGCCGGAAGGAGCAGTGATGACCTGAGAGCGGGGTACGCTCAAGCAGTGGTTCTGGTTTCAAAATAGGGCCATGTTGCAGCAGCTTGGGTCGTGAGGGGTAGATTTCACAACTTGTATTCCTAATCTGGAGCAATGCATTAGTGTGAATTCCAAGCAGCTACCAGAACTGGTCTCAGGGTTCATAAGGATTGTGGGATTCTTCTACGATAAAGACTGCATGAGTCTGCAGTAACAATGGGAGTAGCGGGTGTCTTCTGTTTACCTTTTCATAGCAAGGAGAAGTCCCTTATGATTCCTGGTGGGAGAAATAGGATGGCAAAGACTGGATGCCTCATTCTCCTCTATATTCTGCCATCCTGGCTGTCTAAGCAACACAGGAACCTTGCTACTCCTTTGCTGCACTCCAGCACTCTACCTCTGAAACTCAAGTAGAATTATGATAGTTCTGTTGGTCTTTTCTTGTGATGGGGAAAACCAAGCACCTTGGGTCAGCCATCTTGCTGATGCTACTCCTGTCTATAAATTTTTGTTTCTGTATCTTTCCTGGGAATAGTCACTTCTACTGTAGTTTTGACCTACTTCCTTTTTGTTTTAAACAGTAAATCTTTAGCTATGTTTCATTTATGCTCATCATATACCTGGCAATGTTATTAAATTAAAAAATCTTTTTATATTTATTGGCACTTAGCCTTCTTTATGATCTTTGGTACCTATGCATGTTTTTTCATAGCTAGAATTATAAAAAACATAAAATTTTATATTTTGCCTTTTTAAATTATGTAATAAATAATGTACCTCTAAAAGTACTAAATAGTCATTATTTTAATAGCTTTATAATAAGATCTTGAGAATCTATCTCAGTAGTTGGCAAACTGTGGCCCGTGGGCTAAATCCTATTTTTGTGCATCAAGTTTTGTAGGAATGTAGCCACATTCATCTGTGTATATAGTGTTTGTGTCTCCTTTTGTGCTACAAACACAGAATTAAATAGTTGTGACAGAGACTATATGGCCTACAAGTCATAAAATGTTTACTACCTAGCTGTTTATAGAAAAAATTTGCCAACCCTGATCTATGTTAATGTCAAAGAGCTATAGTTTTTAAGACTTTCCACAGTGAAAACAGCTAAAGCAAACAGGCATAATAAAACATTTTAAAAATATTTTAGAAGTAAAAACAAAAGTTACAAGATAAGAACTATGGTGGGATTAAAGGGGATTAAGACTTTTCAAAAATTTACCAAGTATTGCAGACTCTAGTGCATGCCATCACCCACAACACCCTAGCAACTCTGTGTTCCTTTTATATTTTCAAAGGCAAACTTCATCTGATATATCTTAAAGGAAGCAGAAACTATTTTGGATATCTCTTCATATATTGAGGAAGTTTTAATGTTTTTATGTTAAGGACAAAGAAGCTGATGGTGAAGCACTCAGTTCAAGGCTAAAAGCCTCAGGCCCCTGAGGGCTGCTGGTATAAGTTTTGAAGTCCAAAGGCTGGCGAGCCTGAGTTATGATGCTCAAGGCAGCAGAAAAATAATATATGGCCCAAATTTTAGAGATCAATTCACCTTCCTTATTTGTTTTCTCCAGGCTCCCAGACTATACGGTGGTGCCCACCAACATTGAGAGCACGTCTTCCTCACCTAGTCCACTCAGACTCACACCCTAATCTCCCCTGGAAACACCCTCACAGATACACCCAAAATAATGCTCAGCCAGGTTTGTAGGTGTTCTTTAATCCAGTCAAGTAAACACCTAAAAGTAAGCCCACAAGTCCAACCCTTGTCAGTTTGGCTCCCGTATGTATCTCCTTAAACCATATTTAATTTCCATATAAAGATGATAACAAAGTAATAGTTCTACCTAACATGATTCAAGTATCTTGTGATTGTAATTTTGGGGATTTGGACATTAGGGGTTTCAAGGGACTTAGACTTTCGGGATTTTGATCTTTAGGCATTTCAACATTTGAGATTATGGCATTTGAGAGTGTGTCTTTTGGTATTATTATCCAAATCCCCGGACTGGACTCTCGATCTTTTCTTTGGCCCATCTCAAAGTCATATGCTTTCATGACAAATTTATATCTTCTCTTTTTGCCTGTTTTATTACCAATATGGAACTCCACCTTTTCCCATTTATTCCTGTAACATTGTGGTTCTTAGAAAGGATGTATAGCACTTTGGGGCTAATGCTAAGATAGTTACATAATTAAAACTCAAAAAAAGGAAAAATTTAACATTTAATATTAGATATTAGTGTCCAAAGAGCTAGAGCACTCTCTTCTTTTTAGATATTTCCAAAATTCATACTGCTGTATCTATTCTCAGCCACCTCTCTACCTTAATGGCCTTTAGAAATTAAATCTCTTACTGTATTATGGAAAGTAATTTAGCATCTTCTTTATCTTAATCTCATACCTCACTACACCTGGTAGGTTCTAACTGGTTTCAACGCAAAAATTCCATTGAGGTCAATCAGGCTCTTTTCAAAATTAATAAACCAAAGAATCAGGCTGCCTGAAGGTAAAATTATATCACTTCTTTGGAAGGAAAAAAATGCCTTTATTCAGTTTTTGTTTTCAATTTAATAGCAATTTCTGTTTCAGAAGTAATAGGTATTGTAGGACAGGAAAACAAACAAAAATGTGGGAAATACTAAGTATAGAGATAGGATTGATATTTTTGTTTTTTGAGTTGTCAGGAAAGGACTCCGGTAAAAGGTTTGGATGAAGTAAAGGAAGGCCTGGTGAAAGAGAATTCTAGACAGAAGAACAGTGTTTAGTCCTTAGTTGTGTCTTTGAGGAAGAACAACAAAGCCGGCGTGGCTGAGCAGAGCGTATGAGAAGCAAAGTAGGAGATGTCTAAAAATATAGAAGCCAGATCATGTAGAGTCATAGCAATGACTGTCTATAAGTCATAATTTGTCCGGAAGAGATACAGTGTGCTTATTTTCCCATTGTTAGGTCTAGCTCGATATTCCCTGGTCTTCGGTCCCCAGTGTTAGCAGTGAGTACTAAGACCAAGTTGAGCTGATGACGGAGTAATCAAAAATACAAAGCAATCCCACACAGTTTATTACAGAAAATAAAGAGACTATTCAAAGAGAATGTAAAGAGGGAAGCTACCTAAAGTGAAAATACATTCCAGAGAGAGGAATGAGTCAGTCTCCATGAGTGGAGAAAGACAATGGAGAAATAGCTGCCCCTAACAATTTGGTCTTTTGGAAGTCCCTCGGGGTTACTTCTAGATCCTGGCTGTTGGAGAGAGTGGAAGCCACTGAAAGCAGCTGGGCTGTGTCTGTCTTAGGGCCTAGGGTCAGCTTTTGGAGCTTTCTACGAATGGGAGTGTAAGAATTATTAATGAATGTAGAAATAGCCGCTCCTAATAATTTGGACTTCAAGCTGTAAAGCCCATGTCCGACACACATACCTCCTATTCCAGGGTGGAGAGCACTACTGTGAGCATGCTTCAGTTCCCAAAAGTGCTCTATCACCTCCTTAGGTATTTAAAACACACCACCTTTCATGGCAAATAGGCAGCCCATTGACTCAAAGTGAGGGGATGTGGAGGTCTCTTTCTAGGTTAAACTAAAATTTCTACTTAATAAAACTATGAAATAGAATGGAAATCTCATTTTCTGTAATCTTTCCTACTGGTTCAGGGATGAAGCGTGATCTCTGCCCCTTTTTTCTTTAGTTTTAAATGAATTTTCACTGTTCACACTGCTGTCAGAACTGGCTATTCCCAGTAACCTTAAGTTCCTGATAACAGACAGTAACGTAGTAACTGCAGCTTTAAAAGCAGGCAGAGGATAGAAAGAAAAAGATTCCATTTTAACTCTGTAGTGGCAGATTGCCCATCTGAGTTCTGAACTTTTGATATATTTTGCTCATCAGAAATTTCCCTTTTAATTATAACCAACTTGATTATATATAAAATTTCTTCATAAATTCTCTTTCACAAACCCTATCAAACTTACAGAGACCAACTGCAACTTTCAGGTTTTATCCTAAGGTTTCCTTTTCTTAAACTTCTGGTTATTTGAGGACAAGAATTTCCCATACAAGATCCTTTCTTTAAAAAAAATATATTCTACTTTCTATTTAACCTTTCTTACCAAAAATACGTTTCCATACTCACAGCTTTTCTATATATCTTTTCCACTTATTATCTTTGTATCTTGCCTTTTCCCTCCAAATCCATACTTTGAATTGACTTCAAAACAACCTCTGAATTAGACAAGATTCCATATATATTTTTAATAAGGACACACTATATGCCTCTTCCACAACACATCCTATTTCTTAGTACATCCCATATATGGAATCAGATGCATTGACCTGAATTCCTACTTTAGTAACTTTAAATTTTAGCGAAAACCTAAGAAACAAGAAATTTTGAATTGTCTGTTATAAAATCTGTGTTGGCCATTTCTCCAATTTATTATTTTATTATTTTTCTTAGATCTTAGTTATTATTTTAAGTTATTTTCTGTTACGCATTTTTATAGCCTGTGAAAATTAGGTATTCAGTTCAATAAGGCCCTTAAAGTTAAGCACATGGGCACTTTTGCTGACAACCCAGAACATTTAGCTATTTTCACCAAACCAACAATACCAAAAATTAGTCCTACCTGCCAAAAATCACACAAACACAGACATAATATTTTTTACCTCCAGATTCCAGCCATGAGACAACAGCACAATTTCAGCAGTCTGCAAACGGTGGCTGAAATCTTGTGCCAGAAGGCTGGTAGGACCCCCCTCTCCCTGGAATTGGGGACTGAGGAGGCTCCAGGGAGGGGTGCATGACTTCTGGGGGGGACTAGCAGGGGGTCATCGAGGATGTCTGGCACAGTGTCTTGGTTCCTAGAGGTTATATAGGTGTAGGTACATCCTGTACCCATCCTTCAAGTCAGGATCCTAATAAAGGCCCATGAAAGCTTGGATATATGGAACCTCCTCCCACTTCTGAAAAGGATTTCTGTTAGACATAGAGGCTTCCCTAAGCCTGGCAAAGAACTAATAAGTATGAGGTTTCTACTTTCCCTTTTCCTCTAATAAAGTCAACAAGGCAGTAGTGTCCAAACTTTGCAAAGTCAAGGTTGGTGAAGCTGAAAAAGCACCAAGGCTAGAGGGGAAAAGATAGAATGCAGCACAACAATTGTTGCACTATATATACAGAGTACAGCTTTTCCCAGTAGGGAGGTAGGGGGACTGGGAAGCACCTGAAAAGGAGTGAGCAGAGAGAAACTGTGGAATACGCTGGGGGCTTGTAATTTACCATTCCAACAGTGGAGAAAGGGAAGAGAAACAGAGGTTCTGAAAATTCAGGGGAACAAGCATGGGGAAGCCAAATACCATAAAGACAGTGCAACAAAGCAGCCTTCAACAGACATGCATCACTCCCTTGTTTTACCTTGCTGGAGTTTGCCGCATGTTTCCTTCCCGGGTTTCAGCACCAAATGTTAGATCCATCTCGATGTTCTCTTGCTCTCAGCTCCCAGTGTAAAGAGTGAGTATTGGTACCGAGTTGAGTCCATGCTGGACTGATCCTAAATACAAAGCGGTCCCACACAAACAGCTTATTACAGAAAACAAAGAAACTATATAAAGTGAAAATGCGTTCCAGAGAGAGGCATGGACTAGCCTCCACGAGTGGAGAAAGATGATGAAGAGTCCCAGGTGGTTTCCTTTTATTGGTTTGGTCTGGGGGCGGGTTTGCAGGACGTGTGGGGTATTAACCAAATGATTATCAGGTGCTCTGCATTTTCCCCACAGTCCCTTCCCCTGATTGGTTCTTGTCTTCTCCACCCCTAGGAACCACCCTCCTGGCCTACATCCACCACCTGTAGATTTGATTCCTACCTAACACCATCACAATTGCCCATTGCCTTCTTTTATTTCCAACAGTGTTGTGGTTTAAATAATAAATGATATGGTCACTATACTTATCATCTGTGATGGTTAATTTTATGTGTCAGCTTGACTGGGCTAAGGGATGCCCAGACAGCAGGTAAAACATTATTTCTGAGCTTGTCTGTGAGAGCATTTCTGGAAAAGACTAGCACCTGAATCAATCAGTAGACTGAGTAAAGAAGACCCACCCTCACCAATGTGGGTGGGCATTATCCAATCCACTGTGGGCCCACATAGAATAAAAAAGTAGAGAAAGATTAAATTCTCTCTCTCTCTCTTTTCTTGGGCTGGGATGTGTATCTCTCTCTTCTTAGGCTGAGACCTTCAACTTCTACTACTCTTGCACATTGGAGCTCCTGCTTCTGGGGCTTTCACACCTGGGCTAGAAGTTATACCGTTGGCTCCCCTGGTTCTCAGGTCTTTGGACTCAGACTGAATTAAATCACTGGCTTTCCTGGTTATCCAGCTTACATGGCAGATGATAGGACTTGTCAGCTACCACAAGTGTGTGAGCGAATTCACACATTATTGATATTAATTTTATATATATATATATATATATATATATCTCCTATTGTTTCTGCTTCTCTGGAGAAATTTGACTAATACATCATCATAAAAACTTCTGCTTTTATTTATATTTATTTATTTTTAATTTTTTTTATATTTCAGGAAATTATGGGGGTACAGACATTTTGGTTTCATGTTATGACTTTGCCACATCCCAGCCATCATTTGAGATGTGCCCTTTCCCTGCCTACAACACTCGCCACATTCATTAGTTGTGAGTTTACTCACCCCCAGTTCCCAAAGAATATTACTACTGTGTAAGCACCTTAGTATTGATCAGTAAGTGCTAGTTTGATGGCGAGTACATGTGGTACCTATTCTTCCATTCTTGTGATACCTCACTTCAGAGGATGGGCTCAAGCTCTACCCAGGAAAATATAAGAAGTGCTAGATCACCATGGTTTTTTATAATTGAGTAGTATTCCATTGGCCTTTATTTTTAAGTGAAAGCAAGAGCCATTATGGAATTTCCAGCAGATGAATAGCA
>CAUYPO010115139.1:0-19575 GCA_963574435.1 Cheirogaleus major | reverse complement strand
ACATGAAAATGCAGTATTTCCAATTAACTACTCCACCTTACTTCAGGATTTGATGTTCGTGATACTTGTCAGCTTTATAAAGAAATTTGCTGTGATATCTTTTGTCATTCTACATAAATATTCAAATGTGCACCTAATTTTGTATTTGCACATTTTAATTCTTTCTCTTAAAGAGAATCCTGAAATGGTATAAGCCTCAGGCCCTGTGAAACCTGGATCGGCCCTGCTCTGACAACTGTACCAAGGCCCGCGCCCTACCCCTCCCACACACATGCCCTTAGCTCCAGCCGCATGGGCTCCCTGCTGTTCCTCAGCCAATTCCAGCATACCCTGGCCTCTGCACTGGTGATTCCATCTGTCTGGAGCCCTCGTCCTCCCAACATCCACATCACTTGCTTCTTCACCTTTGGAAAGGCTTTTCCCAAAAATGCACCTTCTTCATAAGGCCCTCCTTATCCATCCCTTTTAAATATGCAGCCTATTTTTATACATGCTTCTGAAACTTCTTACTCTGCTTCAATTTTATCTTTACTAAAGCATTTTTCACAATCTTAGGTAGGTAGATTGATCAATAGATAGATAGGTAGGTGCTAAATATATTAAATATAACCATGTCATTATGCTTAGAGTTTATTGCCTGTCGCTCCACTAGAATGTGTATAATAAATATTTGTTAACTGAATGAAACTATATCAAATTCTGTGAATTATTTACTTATGCAACCCACACATGTGTGTGTATACATATATATACATATATGTGTATGTATATATACATATACATATATACATATATACATTCTCTCTCTCTCTATATATATATACTGCTCTTCTAAACCAAAGTGAAAACAATTTCTTCTTGTCCCTAAAGGGAATTCTTCACTGTGCCTTGAAGAAATTTAAGGTAAACATGAGTGTCTGGGCCTAGGAATGTGCAAGTGTGAATAAATTGTGAATCTTCAACAGAAAAGCCCCAGGCAAATATTGCAGTGTTCAGTTGTAGTCAGTGGTTACAGATTCCTACTATAGGAAAATGGCAGGAGGATTTTTACAGCTGAATGACTATATGACAAAAGCAGAAACTGCCTTTCACATGAACCTTCACAGAAGCAAAGCTCTTACTCCTGGAAACCAGGGTATCCACACTACCTTTGTCTTTATTTAGAACAATGAGGAAAATCACTATTGCAGAAAATGTGGAATGCTATGAGCATTTGAAATGATTGTTTCTTAATTTCTTTCTTGCCTGGATTTTTTAGGTTTTTTTTTTTCCTGACTGAGAAGTGGGATCACTTTTCTGCATCTTCATGACACAGTAGCATCAAGGGCTATATTTCCATCTTAGTGTGAAACAAAAGAAATGGCAACAGGATCCTCACCGATGCTCATTTGGCGTTATCGTCTCAGATGTTCACACTTTGGGAAAAGTCTTTCTCCTTGTCTCCAGGAAAGTTTTGGTTAGTATCTATGTCTCTTGTGTTTTCACTGGGATGCCTGCTGCTTCATGCAACTCTGTCACTGTATGAAAGGCTGGATGAGAGGGCATGTTTCTCTTTTTGTTGAAACAAAAGAAAGATTCAGACACAAAGCTTTCAGCTTGGCTTAGCATGTACACTGGGGACATTTACATATTTTGCATAGCTATTTTGTGGAAATTTTTATTTGAAGGGCAAGTATTCTCTGTGAGGATCAGTTGGTGTAAAATGTTGGTGTTGGGACAGTAAGCTATTTTTGCTCTTCATTTATAGTACAAACATATATGCAGGTTTGCTTCATGTCTTGTCTTGACCCTTGGCTATTGTCAGCGAGCTGTAGCGGTCTATTCACAGCATGGTGGACTGGCAAGAGGGGGCACCAGGCCCACCTAATGGCTTGTGGGGAAAATAGATGGGCCACAAGTTTCTGTACTAACCTTTTTTTGCTGGCCAGAGGCATCAATTCACACACAGCACATCTCTGGCCAGAAAGTGAAAGCTGATCTGAATGCCTTCCAGGGTTGAGGCAGTGTTAGGATAGTCAGGGTACACATGAAAGAAGTACAATTTCATATGGCATATATGGTACCTCAAGAACCATACAGTTTATGATTTCTAGGGCACCCCAAGAAGGACATTCACATGTCTAGGGGTACAAGTTAACAGATCTGCCAGCAGTATGGATTCCTACCATGAGGCCTCCAGCCCTATTTCCAGTCCAATCCAATTAAATCAGTTCATTACTTCATTTCAGAGGGACCGCTTGCAGCAGTCACTTCCTGTTATGGGCTGAATTATGTACCCCCCAAACTCATATGTTGAAGCCATAATCCCCAGTACTTCAGAGTGTGAGTGTATTTGGAGATAGGTGTTTTGTAGAGGTAATTGTCAGAAAATGAGGCCTTTTGGGTGGATTCTGATCTAATCTGGATGGTATCCTTATAAGAAGTGAAAATTTGGATGCACAAAGAAACACCAAGGGATGTGTGTGCATAGAGGAAAGACTGTGTGAGAACACAATGAGAGGGCAGCCCTCTGCAAGCCAAGGAGAGAGGCTTCAGGGGAAATCAAACCTGCTAACACCTTGACCTTGGACTCCCAGCCTTCAGAACTGTGAGAAAATAAATTTGTGTTGTTTAAGCCACCCAGCCTGTGTTATTATGTGATGGCAGTTCTAACAAACTAATATACTTCTAAACAGTTTTGTTTGTCCGTAACACCTGTTTATCTTCCTTATGTTTGTGGACAACACCTGGAAGTATTCTGTATGGAAAATGTAGGAGCCGGGGCCATCCTCTGCTGTTTCATAGTCAATGCTGTCAGATGTGATTTAGGCTCAGCAGTCAGGTTGAATTTAAAGAGCTTGCAGAATTTTGAAAAGTGGCATAGGGAGTTTTCCCTTAGAAAGAGGGGAAACTTCTAGGAATAATTCTGAAAAACAAAGATCATTAATGCCCTAGTCTCCTCTGCCATCCCAGGGGTCAGGATTTCGTTTTTCTCCATCATTACAGAGTCAATGTGTCCTATTCAGCAATTATAACTTTACATTTTTTCAATCATCCTCTATTCTTACCCAAACCTATCATCTAAACTGGTTGTATGCAACAGGAGACAAAAGCATTTTAATTAGGAAAAGAGTTTATACAACTTATCTTTAACCAGAAAAATACATCATGGTCAAGATTTGATCAGGAAGAAATTCTGATTTTTTAAAAAAATTTCAGAATGGATTCAAGTAACCTCTTTCCTCCTGATGATTTATCTTATGAGTAATCTAGAGAAGAGTAGTCCCTTTCTGGGGACAGCTGTATTGCATTTAACAATCAAATTGCCTTACCAATGTGTGTGTACCAAGAGAGAGGTGAAGGAAGTGGACTAAGGCTATCAGTTCACTTTTGCAAACTGTAACTAATGAGGGACACCAAATATGAACTGGCAACAGCAGTGAGACATTCCTGAGAAGGGGCTAAGTGTCCAATCTGTCAAAAGTGGGCAGAGGGTTCACAGAACATGTGGTATGTCTTCTCTTAACTTGCAAGTTTCAGCAGGAATCATCAGTTAGGAATGAAATTAGTCCCTTACTAGAAATATAGACCTAATCAACTAGATTTTAGATAGTCCTATCAGACAAGCCCTTTCCTATGGGCATTTTTATGTGACCCAGGCAGTCCAGCAACATCCATGATATTTTTTTAATTTAGGATCCACAGAGTATCCTAAATTCCCAATAAAGTTCCAGGTTCTGACTTCAGTTCATTGAGTAGAGCAAGTTTGGCAGATTTTAATTCTACACAGCTAGTGCTGAGGCTGAAATAGCCTATAGCATAGAGTCAGGTATAGGCAATTAGGATCTGTGAATTCAGAATTCTAAAAAAAAGAGAAAAAAAGCCTAGATGTTACAAGGCCAGACTGACAGCCTTGTTCCAAATCCAAGTGACAAGCAAGCTTTCCTAAGCCCTTTTTGCCTGATCAGTCTTAGAGTTGAAATTGACTCACTAAAAAATATGCTCATCAGGCAGGTCAGACATTTGTTTTCATAAGAGCTCATTAACATCTAAAAACTGCTTTTTAAACTCTAAAAGTGCATCTCCATCTGGAGATTGCTTCCCTTGTTTCCCTTTTTTCCCAGAGACTTCAATAGGCAAAAATCGTTACTTAGGAAGACTTGTTCTGTTTCCAGTACTCAAAGAATCTGAATTCCAATCTGCCCACTAGTGGCGAAAGGCAAGGAAGTTGTGTTCCACCAGCACTGTTTTTCAACTTTCCCTGATTGGGGTGATCCTTGTAGCATTTGTGAAACTACAAGCAAATAACATTTTACATCAATTTTTACCATACACCCAGGTGCAATAGCCACAAAATACAAATGCATATTTAAAAATCCTTCCTTTTTTTCTCATTGCAAATTCACTCACACCCCTAGCAGGAAGTTCAGATTTACAGGGTTTAACATTACAGATTCCTGAGATCCAGGCTGGAATTCAAGGGGGTGAATATGCTGCTGCATAGCAGCTAGGCCAAAAATAAATAAATAAACAAATAGCTAGTGTGCCCTTCACTCCTTTTCCCCCTCTGGTTTATCTAAATCTTTGCTCCTGTTCTGGGAACTGATTTTAACCATTTTTCCTCCCACTTGGAGGAAAGAACAATGCAGATTTTTAACAATTTTGACTTGCCTGAGCTCACCTTTGGGAATTTGGGGGCCCTTTTTTTCTGCAGCCTGGAGGAAGTCCTAACATCAAAGAACTTTTACACTTTTTCCCTCATTTAGCCAAAAGCAGCCAGGGGATCTAGCAAGCCAACTGTCCTGGAATTGGATCTATCATTTTCAAATTCCAGGTTAACTTTGCCCTCTCACTACAGAATGACTCCATAGCTACCCAGACACCAAAGTTTTGTCGTTTCCTACTCCTTCATCCTTCTAGTTCCCAAACAATGCTTTTGCCATCTTTCAGTGAGTTAGGGTCACTCCAGCAAATCTTACTGCTGCTACCACTGTGTCAAGGGTCTGCAGGACCATGCTAGGTTTGATGATTCACAAGGAGGACTCATAGGACATAGCATATATTTGTACTTAAAGCTATGATTTACTATAGTGAAAGGCTACAAAGCAAAATCAGCAAAGGGAAGAGATGGGATAATGCCAGGAAAAAACCAGATTCAAGCTTACAAATGTCCTCTCCCAGTGAATTCATACAGATCACACTTACTTCTTCCAGCAACCAGTGGAGATAACACTTGTATAATAAAATGTTGTTTACTAGGGAAGCTCTTTGGAGGCTCAGTGCCCAAGATTTGTATTGGGGGCTGAACATGTAGGCACCCTCTGCTTAGCAAGTACCACGCTCCAGACACATAGAAGGAAAGCAGGTGTTCAGCATAAACCACAATTGTTCTCATAGTCTAGGCACAGTGAGACATTCTTATGAGTTAGGGAATGGTGGGAATACTTCCAAAATTGAAGATGACAGCCAAAGTCCAACTTTGCAAGGAAGCCTTTCTAAACATAGTAGTCTCAGTCTTTCTATGTTAACTCTTTTATGCATAGTAGGTATAGCTTACCCCAAAGGGAAATTTATCATCTACCAGCTAGTAGAATGAGCAGGATACAATAATATCTGTATTTAAGGTATGTAAGTAGCAAGCAACAGGATTTTGTAGACTGAAAAAAAAGTAGCCATTACAGGTAAAACAGCCTCTTTCTTAATGGTAAAAAAAAAAAAAAAGGATTAACTAAAAAAACCTGAGTTAATCAGACATTTATGTCAAAGGCTTCTTTTTAGTAAAACTGGAGATGGCCAGCACAGAATGTGTAGCTTCAATGCACCTAATAAAAACCAAACCTCTGACCATGCCAAAAGACTTGGAATAGCCAAAGTGTCATATTAGGAATTTATGTTTCAATAAGATGAGAGAGAAATTACATTTTTAACTTTAAAAATATTTATATGCAATATAATTTAAATAACATCTTAATAAAATTTACCCATTTAAAATGGAAAATTCAGTTGTCGGTATATTCACAGTTATGAAACTATCATCAAAATCTAATTCTAAAACATTTTCTCATCACCCCACAAAAACAACCCTGTACCTACTAACAGTCATTCCCCAGTCCCTCCCTGACCCCAGCTCTAGGCAACTACTAATCTACCTTCTTTCTCTATAAATTTGGCTATTTTAACACATTGCCCCACTAGAAAAAAATATTTCCTTGGGGCCATGGTATTTTATTATGAGAATAGAATGAAAACTTCAAAACGAAAATGATCCTTTCTAACTTAATGACAAATTTGTTGTTTTTTATTGTTTTCTGTGTATGCAACTTAAAAAATAGTTCACGTGGCTCCAATTTAATAAAAATTTATCTACAAAAAGTTTTTTAATAAATTTAATATTTTATAAATAAATTTTATGAATTTACTTCTTTTGCTTCTTTTATTTTTGCATAATTTTTCAAGGTTCACCCATGTTTCAGTATGTATCAGTACATCATTCCTTTTTATTGCCAAATAATTTTCCATTGTGTGGTTATATCACATTTTGTTCATGTATTCATCAGTTGATGGACAATTATTTTCTAATTTTGTGCTATTATGAACAATGATGCTATAAACATTTATGTACAGTTTTTGTGGCTGCACAATTTTAAATTCCCACCAGCAATGTATGAGGGTTCCAATTACTCTGTATTTTCACTCACAGGTTTTCTTGTCTGTCTTTTTTTATTGTAGCCTTAGTTCATTCAGGCTGCTACAACAGAATACCATAGACTGGGTGGTTTATAAAAAACAGAAATTTATTTCTTGGAGTTCTGGAGTCTGGAAGTCCAAGATCAGGTGCCAGCAGATTTGGTGTCTGGAGAGTGCCTCCTTCCTGGTTCATAGATGGCAACTTCTCACTGTGTTCTCACATGATGGAAGGGGTGAGGGGGTTCTCTGGGATCTCCTTTATAAGGGCACAATGTCATTTATGAGGGCTTTGCCTTCATAACCTAATCACCTCCCAAAGGCCTCACCTCCTAAAATCATCAACTTGGGGGTTAGGATTTCAACATATGAATTTTAGGGGGATACAAACATTCAGTTCATTCCATAGCCCTTAGTGTGAGCAAAATTGTATCTTTTTGTGCTTCTGATTAGCATTTCCCTATGACTAATGATGCTGAGCATCTTTTCATATGGTTATTTGCCATTTGTATATCTTCTTTGAAGAAATGTCTATTTGAATTCTTTGCCCATTTAAAATTATTTTTTAACCATTAAGTTGTAAGAGGTGTTTTGTACATATTTTGGAAATAAGTCCTTATTAGATGTATGATTTAAATTATTTTCTGCTATTGTATCATCTTTGACTTTCTTGATATACTGTGTTTGCAGCACAAAAATTTCTAGTTTTGATGAATTTATATTTTGTTTTGCTACTTGTGCTTTTGGTATCTAAGATACAATTTCCTAACCCCAAATCATGAGGATTTACTCCTATGTTTTCTTCTAAGAGTTTTATAGTTTTAGTTCTTATATTTAGGTCTATGATCCATTTTGAGTCAATTTTGTGTGAGGTGTAAGGTAGAGGTCCAATTTTATTCTTTACAGTTGTTTCAACACTATTTGCTGGAAAGACTCTTTTCCTCACTGAATTGTTGAAAATCAATTGATCATAAAAGTAAGGGTTTATTACTGGACTCTCAATATTATTCCCTTGATTTATATGACTATGCTAGCATCACACTTTTTTGATTACTGTAACTTTGTATTAATAGTAAGTACTGAAATTGAGAAGTTTGAATCCTCCAAATTTGTTCTTCCTTTTCAAGATTGTTTTGAGTACTCTGCGTTCCTTGTATTTCCATATGAATTTTAGGATGAGGATGTCAATTTCTGCAAAAGGCAGCTGGAATATTGATAGGGATTGCATTGAATCTGTAGATTAATCTTGGGAGTGTATTCCCATCAACACTAAGTCTTCATATCAATGACCATGTGATGTTTTTACATTTGTTTAAGTATTCTTTAATGACTTTTGAAAATATTTTGTAGTTTTTAGTGTACACATTTTGTCCTTCTTTTGTTAAATTTATTTCTAAGTAGTTTGTTTTTAGTTTGACACAATGGTAATTGAACTAAAATTTTTTTTTCAGGTTGCTCATTGCTGAGAAATAGAAATACAATTGGTTTGGTATATTGATCTTGAATACTGCAGTTTTGTTGAAATAATTTATCACTTTTAATAGTTTTTTTTAGTAGATTCCCTGGAATTTTCTATATACAAGAATATGTCATCCACAAATAGAGACAGGTTGACTGCTTCCTTTTAAAACTGCATGTCATTTGTTTCTTTTTCTTGCCTATTTGCCCTGACTTGAACCCCAGGTAAAATGTTGAATGGAAGTGGTAAGAAAAGAGATCCTTTTCTTGTTTCTGATTTTAGAAGAGAAGCATTGTTTTCCCCTATTAAGTATAATGTCAGCTGTGGGGTTTTCATAGATGTACCCTTTATCAGGTTGAGGAATTTCCTTGTATTAGTTTTTTGAGTGTTTTTTTTTTTTTATCATGAAAGGCTGTTGCCTTTTGCCTTCCCCATGTATTAAGAAAATCATAGGTATTTTGTCCTTCATTCTTCTAATGTGATTTATACTTATTGATTTTCTGATGTTAATTCATCCTTGCATTCCTGAGATAAATCCCAATCAATCATGAGATTTAACAATTTTTATATGTTGCTGGATTCAGTTTGCTAGTATTTTGTTGAAGGATTTTGCATTTATTAATATATTCATAAGCAATAATGATCTGTAGGGTTCTTTCTTGTAAAGTACTTGTCTGGAATTGGCACTGTACCATTTAAAATTTTGTACCTTACCTAGGTTGTTCTATTGCTAAATATTTATGATTTTCCATCTTCCTCAATATCACTCTACTTCCTGCATCTCTAGATACTGAAACTGAAGGAAAGGGTCTGAAACTGAGAATAAAGGAAACAAAGAATAAAACTGACGAAAGTAAAGGATAACATGTAGGACCAGCTATGCAGGGCATATTTGGCAGAACTCTAAGTAATTTTTACTAGTTAACTTCAATTTTGTGGCCTTTTCAATAGGTCTCATAACAGTAACTGGAGCTCTCCAGAGCTCTCTGGACTCTATTTCACTGAAAAGAATAGGGCAACTAGTAGTATAGCTCGCTTGCGCGCGCTCTCTCTCGCTCGCGCGCTCTCTCTCTCTCTCTCTCCCCCCTCCTTTCTCTTCTCTCTTTCTTTTTCTCTGTCTTTTGCCCATGTGAACAGGCCTCCAAAGCACCACAATGACTACTGCCATTGTCACCACTTCTCTCTTAAATTCACATTCTATGCAGAATTTGGCTTGAGGAAAAAAACAATACAGAACCTCTAGAGAAGAGGAGGATATGTCTGTGTTTTTCTGATTTGCAGTGTAAGTAAATATATAAACCCTCTGTAGTGAAAGAGTAAGAGCAGGGTCTAGTAAAATCATGCTGATAGTGTTCTTCTTATTCTGAACATTTTGACACAAATCACATTAAATTAAAAGAAACATTAAGACCAGATAGAAAGGGGGAATTATGTTATTCAAGGACAATCTTAGCCTGAAGGATAGATTTCCATCTGCTTCCCTAGGTTAAACTGGCTGGGAAGGTAACAGGTGAAAAAAAAAAAAAAGAAAAAACCATCACGACCTGATTTTATTTTATAACCATTTTTCTTTTTGCATGAATGACACGAAAACTCAATCTGTACATATTTTATGTATACAACTCAATGAGTTTGGGGATAAGTATACCCCTGTGAAGCCATCACCATCGTGTGTGTATTAAGAATAATTAACATATGATCTATCCTCTGAGAAAATTTTAAGTATACAAAACGGTATTATTAGCTATAGGCACTATGCTGTATAGCAGATCTCCAGAAATTATTTATCTCATATAACTGAAACTTTGTGTCCTTTTATCATCACCTCTCCATTTCCCTCTCCCCCTAGACTCTGGCATCATCATTCTACTCTCTGCTTCTATAAGTTTGACTATTTTAGACTCTCTATATAAGTGAGCTCATACAGTATCTGTCTTTCTGTGTTTGGCTTATTTCACTGAGCATAATGTCCTCCAGGTCCATCCATGTTGTCACAAATGGCAGGATTTCCTTCTGTTTTTAAGGGTGAATAATAGTCTATTATAAGTATATACCACATTTTCTTTATTCATTCACTGATGGACATTTGTTTCCATATCTTAGCTATAGTGAATAATGCTGCAATGAACATGGCAGTTCAGGTATCTTTTAAAGATCCTGATTTCAATTCCTTTGACTAAGTACCCAGAAGTGGGATTGCTGAATCATACGGTAGTTCTGTTTTTAATTATTTTAGGAACCTCCATACTGTTTCCCAAAATTGCTGTAATAATTTACATACCTTCCAACAGTATACCAGGGTTCTCTTTTCTTCACACACTTGCCAACATTTGTTATATTTTGTCTTTTTGATATTAGCCATCCTAAAGAGTGTGAGGTGATGTGCCATTGGTTTTGTCTTGCATTTCCCTAATGATCAATGACGTTGAGCACCTTTTCATATATCTGTTGGCCATTTGTGTCTTTTTTGAAGAAATGTCTATTCAGGCCCTTTGCCTATTTTTTTAATTGAGTTATTTGTTTTTTTGTAATTGAACTGTAGGGGGTCCTTACATATTTTGGATATTAACCCTTATCAAATGTATTGTTTGCAAATATTTTCTCCTGTTCCATAGGTTACATTTTCAATTTGCTCATTGTTTCCAGGCAAAAATGATTTTAATTTGGCTTCCACTGTCCATTGTCCAATCTAGCCATGCAGGGACAAATCTCTCAAAGGACCAAGAGTTGGGTAGTTGCTTCAATTCACTTCTGCCCAGAACCTAACAGGAACACTTATTCCGTACCATGTCTTTGATCTGATGTCCTTTGGCATAATGGATTAGGAAAAGAGTCCTGCATAGATCTCCATTCCAAATGACCAGCTCAGGCATGGACTTTAAAGCTGACCCATTGCCCTCTCCTTGAAGTCAATGCCCAATAAGTGTGGACTTCCTGTCCTCCTGCTTTATTTAGGGTCCTCAACTTCTTAGCTTTGTCATAAAATGGGTCATAAAACACTTCCTCACATTCTACAGACTTCAGAAGCTTCTGATGTTTTGCTTATTCTCTGATTGTATTGATAGCCCCTTGGAGTTGATGATAGCTTCTGCTTTGCCAGTGCTAACCTCAGCTTGTCTTTTCCAACTCTATTCCGAGGTGTCCTCTGGGCCATGTCTGCCTCTAGAAGTGCTCTCTGTCCAATACTATAGGTGCTAGTCACTTGTGGCAATTGAGCTCTTGAAAAGTAACTAGTCCAAACTACAATGTGCTATGAAGGCGATCAGAATATACCACTTTGGCATGAGAATTATTTTGAGCTGAAGGCAATTGAGTAACAGCAGATACAGGAAAATCTTTCTGTCCTCCTCCTTTCTATGTAAAAGATGGGTGTAATTTCCCTTTGTAAAGGTTATAAATTTACATTTGTAAAGGTGTCTCCTTTTCCTGTACCAGGAAGAGGAGGATGACTATTAATCACTGAAGATGACTCTTATTAATGGAGAAGACACCAATTTGACTTTGCATAACAAACCATACTAAATAACCTTTATCTTTCATTAATTCCCCTATAAATTTACATGCCCATAGGTTACCGCCCCTAGAAGCCCAATCCCTTTACTTTTGTCTTGTTGCTTCTCAGCAATTTATCACCCTTTGTTAAGAGGATATATAAGGCCCCAAATCTCACTGCCCCCTTAAATCATATTTCTTTGTGAACTCCCATGCCTACATGCATAATTATTTTCTTTTCTGTTGCTAATCTGTCTTTTGTCAGTTTAATTTACAGGCCCCCAGCACAAAAATTAAGAGGGTAGAAGAAAGTTTTTTCCTCTTTGACAGTTTGGTGACAAGGATGAGATTGTTTGGGACTCCTTTGCTTGTCCCAAAGACTGCCGCTGAGATCTTGGGACTTCTGAACAAGCCAGTAAGGGTAAGTATTCCTTAACTATTGGTTTCTCATATTTCTGCTTGGGGTCCAGCTGAATGAAGGTAGTAAGAGCCTCTCCTTGTCTTTTCTGTCTAAAGTTAGACTAGCAGGATAAAATACTTGGGGGAACTAGTTCTTTGGTTATTACTCTTGGGTGACAGTTTTAAGTGCTCATTGGTTATTGAATTTTTTCCTCTCAGTTTTCCTTTGTCTCTGTCTTTTGTGTCCTTTGTCATAAGGGAGGAGAATCATGTGAGGTTCTCCTTCTGTCTTGTTTTGTGTGCTGAGAGTTTGGCTTGGCTCTGGCTTTCTACCTGCCAAGGGGTTCAGGTTGTTGGGCTTGTGTCTGTAGCCAGCCAGCCATCAGGTTGAGGTCTCTGTGTAGTTGGCAAGACAAAAGTGTGGGTTGCACCCCAATGCAGCTGATGTCCTACCAACTGTTGCCAGCTCTCAGAGGGTTCATTTAAGTCTTTCTTTCTTTTGGCTTTCTTTGGGTGTGACTTTCGTTCATGAGGGCTGCTCATTGGCCCCCACATACTGAATCTAAGAGGGTAGAAAAAATCATTTTTCTTCCTGACAGGTGTAAGTGTAAAATATACATTGGATTTCAAAGACTTAGCTTAAAAAGGAAGAATGTAAATATTTAATTAATTTTTATATTAATTACATGGTGACATTTTAATGTTTTAGATATATAGGGTTAAATAAAATTATTAAAATTAATTTCAACTATTTCTTTTCAACTTTTGTAATGTTGCTATTAATAAAAAATTTAAAATTACATTTATAGCTTGCATTGTAGCTCACATTATATTTAATGGACAGTGCTGCTCTAGACTCTCTGAGTTCTAATAACTATATACTCCGTTCAGAAATTGCATCTTTAAGTGAGAAAGTAATTTTAGATTAGGTAGACCTGGATTCACTTCCTAGTTCTTCCAATAGTTATGTGGCTTTCAGCAATTTAGTTATCTTGTTGGGTCTTGGTTTTCTTATTTGTAAAGTGGGGCCACTAATACCTACTAATGTTATATGTATATGTGGTCCTATTTTGCAGATTTGTTCTCAAGTTGAAAAGAGATAGTTTTTGCACAGCTCAGTGCCCTCGTGTGGTAGGTAGTTCTTCCTACAGAGTGACTGATGGACTTTTCAAATCTTAAGTCTCCATAAGGCTTGATTGTCCATAAATTTTGTGTCATTCCATGTCTCTGATCTGGTGTTCTTTGCATAAGGATGTTCTCCAAAATGTTCTACAGTTTCTCTATAAAAACAATTTCCTATAGAGTATTACATATTCAAGAGTGTCATGCCAATGAAAATAATTTTCATGATAAAGTATTTCCTTTAGGTTAATTCATGTTTAGCCAATATGCCTCCCCAGAATTTTACAAAATGCTACAGGCACTATGGATTTAATTATCTTCAGGTTTTCTTTTATGCTACAGACTATTTTTCTATGTAGAAGAAATATTGCCTAGTTTTCTATACACAGGCAGGGCAAAATATAAGCATAAAATATTATAAACTCCTTTGCAAAAAGGGAAACAATCATCAAATTCCCCTATCATTCCCTGGCTACAATGAGGATAAGGCCAAAAAGGCTACACAAGTGTTATCAAAATAGAAAATATTAGTCACTGTTTCTTTTTTTCCCTAAAACTGAAATCAGCATGTTTTATATAATAAATTATAAATTTCAAGAGGTCAATACATATTGCTTAAAAATGTACAAATACATTCTGAAAGTTTTCTTTATCTATATTTTGATGTGGAAAAAGTTAAGCCTTTTAGTCTGTATCACAAGACACATTTATCCAGAAACTGGGGAAAAACTAAACCAGGTATCACTGGTTTGATGTCTTCCTAGGGAATCTGTGGATGCCATTCATATTACTATACATAAATGTGTACTCATTTGAGTATTTCTTTGTAAATGCTCTTAGTTTATATGTGTGTGTGTGTTGTATTTCCCTAATTAAATCCCAAGTTTCTTCTCTTCCATCTCTATGAGGTTTTTTGTTTTGTTTTGTTTTTTAGAAATTAAAGCATAATTTACATACAATGAAATTCACATTTTTTGATGTTCAGTTCCAAGAGTTTGACAAGAACACATAGCTGTGTAACTGCCACCACAATTAAAACATTAAAAAGTTGGGCTTGGTGGCTCACACCTCTAATCTTAACATTTTGGGAGGCTGGGGTGAGAGGATCGCTTGAGCCCAGGAGTTTGAGACCAGCCTGGGCAACATAGTGAGACCCTGTCTCTACCCCAAAA
The DNA here is from genome assembly GCA_963574435.1 of Cheirogaleus major. Classification (NCBI taxonomy): domain Eukaryota; kingdom Metazoa; phylum Chordata; class Mammalia; order Primates; family Cheirogaleidae; genus Cheirogaleus; species Cheirogaleus major. Next base: position 5,268 of record CAUYPO010115139.1, on the reverse strand, counting down.
TGAAAAAACTAGCCGGACATGGTGGCATGCACCTGTAGTTCCAGCTGAGGTGGAAGGATAGTTTGAACCCAGGAGTTTGAGGCTGCAGTGAGCTATGATTGCACCACTGCACCCAAGCCTGAGTGACAGAGTGAGACCTTGTCTCCCAAAGAAAAAAAATCTAAAGAAAATTAAAAATATATATATATATATTTTCTGCATTATTCAGAGTTTAAAAAGAAAAAAGAAACTAACAACAATAAAAAAAAAGACACGGAACAGTTCCATTACTTCCAGAAATCCCCCATCTTGTATCCTCTTGTAGTGAATCCCTCCTTCACCTGCTATGGTTTTTATTGTTATGATTTCTTTTCAATTTGGTCTTGAGGGCTCTCTTCAGATTACAGGCGTCCTCAAACTACGGCCCGCAGGCCACACGCGGCCCGCCGAGGACTGCCGGGTGTTTTTGCCACTGCTGCCTGTCCTGCTTAGCAGCTGACTCGTCCTGGGCCCACAGTGCGCACTCTCCAACGGTCTGAGGGACAGTGAACTGGCCCCCTGTTTAAAAAGTTTGAGGACCCCTGGTCTAGAAGAACCCTAGCCAGGAGGGAAGTTAGGTTCAGGTGTGTCAGTCAGGTGAGAAACAGATGAGTCAGCACAACCAAATACATAGAAGAATAGAAGTGTTTTATTACTCACAGATCCATGAGAGAAGAGCGGTGGCCACAGGGCTGATAGGTAGTCTGGAGACAGTAGGGAGCTCAACCAACGCGTAGGGAGCAAGAGAGGATCTGTGGGACTATGCTTTTATTAAGGTCCATGAGAGTAATCCCTTAGGCTTTCTCTTGTGGACTGGCTAAAGAAAACATGCATGAAGGGGGAAACTTATTTACATGACAGTTTTTAAAAATTAGTATTTTAACTGTGGTTAGCACTGTAGGGTATGCTGGGTTTTGGGTCAGTAAGATGAGGAACAAGCAGGCTATATCATAAACAACCACACAAAGAGGGAAAGTCTTACCTAGGCCAAAGGTGATGGGGTACAACTGGGTTTCAAACAACTTACATCAAGCCTAAAATGGATGTTGAGGCAGCAGCTATATTAAGCAAATTTATGGTGCTATCTCCAGGAAACTGATCTGGGTCCTATTACTTTGCCTTTTCCAGAATGTTATGTAAATGAAATAATGTAACATGTAGGCTTTTGCATCTGCCTAATTTCAATTACCAAAATGCAGTAGAGATTCATGTACATAGTTGCATGGATCAGTAATCCATTAATTTTTACCACTGCACAGAATTCTATTGTATAGATTTGCCACAATATGTTTACCCATTTATCAATTGAAGTATATTTGTTTTTTATAAGTTTTAGCAATTGCAAAAAGCAGGTATAAACACCCACATAGAAGTTTTTAGTGTGAACATACTGTTTTGTTTTTTTTTTGAGACAGAGTCTCACTCTGTTGCCCAGGCTAGCATGCAGTGGTGTCAGCCTAGCTCACAGCAACCTCAAACTCCTGGGCTCAAGTGATCCTTCTGCCTCAGCCTCCCAAGTAGCTGGGACTACAGGCATGTGCCACCATGCCTGGCTAAGTTTTTCTATATATTTTTAGTTGTCCAGCTAATTTCTTTCTACTTACTTTTTTTTTTTTTTTTAGTAGAGACGGGGTCTCGCTTTTGCTCATACATTTTCATTTCACTTGAATAAATACCTAGGAATAAGACTGCTAAACTGACAATCTACTGGCTATCTCATGTTTCACTCTTACCCATAGTATATGAGAGTTCCATGTGCTCTGTATTCTTATTGTCGATGTTTTGATTTTAGCCATTCTAATATTTGTGCAGTGATATCTCATTGTGGTTTTAATTTGCATTTACTTAATGACCAACATTTTTAGCATCTTTTCATATGGTTATTTACCATCCATATATATTTTTGGGTGAAGTGTTTTTTCAAATCTTCCACCTACTTTTCCCCCTTTTTTTCTTATTATTCAGTTGAGAGTTCTTTATGTATTCTGCATTAAAGTTATTAAATATGTAATTTGTAAATAATTTCTCCCAGTGTGTGGATTGTCTTTTCATTCTCTTTATGGTGCCTTTCTAAAAACAGAAGTTCTTAATTTTAATGAAATCCAATTTATCGTTTTCTTCTTTTATGGATCATGCTTTTGTTGCCTAAGAAATCTTTATCCAACCCAAGATCTCAAAGATTGCCTTTCTCTTATTCCTGAGACTCATAATTTGTGTTTTCTCTCTTTCCTGGTTAGTCTGTCAGGGACTTATCTCTTTTTTTTTGGTTTGGTTGTTTAATTTTCTAAAAACCTCTCATGATTTCATTGATTTGCTCTGTTTTTACTTTTTTATTCTATTTCACTTTTTCTTTTTGCTCCTGTCTTAATAATTTTCTTCCTTCTGCTTGATTTGGGTTTATTTTGGTCTTCTTTTTGTACTTTTTAAAGATGTAAGGTTAGATAATGCATTTGAGAGTTTTCCTGTTTTATAATATAGGAATTTGATGCTATAAATTTCCATTCCAGTAATACTTTAGCTACATATCACAAATGTTGATATGTTGTGGTTTTATTTTTATTTGTTCTAAATAGTTTCTAATTTTCCTTTGATATTTTCTTTGACCCATGGATTATTTTAAAATGTATTATTAGTTTCTATAATTTGGGCATTTTTCAGCTTTCTGTTAATGATTTCTAATTTAATTCCATTGTGGTCAGAGAACATATCTTTCATGATATGAATCATTTTATATTTATTGAGGTTTCTGATGTGGCCTAGAATATTTGCATTTTGGCAAATGTTCCATGTGTATTTGAAAATAATGTGTTTCTAAGGAATGTTTCTAAAATTTCTTTATGTTAACTCTACAAATTTTATTTTTTTTTAATTTTTTTATTTCAGAATATTATGGGGGTACAAATGTTTAGGTTACGTATATTGCCTTTGCCCCACCCAAGTCAGAGCTTCAAGCATGCCTATCCCCCAGAAGGTGTGCAGCACACCCATTAGGTGTGAATACAATTTTTCTTAACATGAGAGTGATTTCTTCTTTTTTATTCTTTTTCTCCTCCTGATTATAACAAATACTATCTTACTGGCTGCATGGAGGGAGAACTCTGTGACTTTTCAAATGTGTAAAAATATTGCCTATTCAGAAAACAGATATTTTCATTTCTAAGAAGTAAAAATAAAAAGGATAATTGAATCATGTGGTAGACTAAACACAAAAATTATATACACACACACACACACTAGAAAGGATGCCATTAACAGGCTAGGAATTGTGAGGAATTCTTGGAAAACAGGAAAAGCAGATACTATCCCATTGGTTAATTCAGAGAACTTGAAATGCCCGCATTAGAAAATCAGAGTACATTAGGAAAATCTTCAAGAACAGAGTGCACAAAATGGAAGGACTATAGAGGGGCCTCCCTCAATTGTGAGATTAAAGAATTACTCCCTGAGAGCAGATCTGCCTGCCCCTTACCCTGCTCTTCCCCACTTACACTGGGCAATAAGCACCACTGACAACTGACCCACAAAAACTATACATCAAAGGTGGTGAATTACTTGACCAGGAAAAGCACGCAAATTAGAGCAGGGTTTGAGACACTGCAGAACTTCACAGCAAAAGGGAAATTACACAGAAACACACATCTACCTAGAAGACAGATCCACTAAAGGCTTCCAATGCCAGAGAAATGCCATGCTTTTGCCATTTGGGAAAGTTCCAATCCTACTTGCAAGCTTCAAACCATTATCCTAGAAGGATAAGACCGCCCTCTAATTGACACACTCCACCCTCCCTTTCACAGGAGAAGTCTATTAGTGAAGGGACATCACAACTGTAGATCAGATCCATGCTAATTGCCTAGGCTAATCCAAAGAGTCCTTAATTCCCAATCATGAATGGACAAAGGTTTGCCAGATACTTGAGGAAAGTGAAGAGGAAGTCATGAGGAACAAACAGAAGTAATTGGTGAGGAGGACGGGGCGAGGGAGGGAACATGTAACACAGGAAACAGAAGAGAACTTTACAAAAAAATTCATATTTGTATTCTCAGAATTTTAAGGAAGACAATAGGTTTATAAAATGAGAACATACTGTTACAGAGGGTAATAATTAGAAAACAAGAGAAAGTCTTTGGACACTAGAATATTATTGCAAAATTAAAAATTCAACAGAGGCCAGACAGTGCAGAGTCACCAAGGTTGCACACGGAACTCCGCACTTCCACTCCCCATCCCCCACCCCCACCCTCCAACGGTCCTGAGGGCCCACTTCCGGTCCCAGGGCAGACCCGCCGCCATTCACCCGCCACCTGGCCTGGATCCTGCCTGCAGCGCTTTGGAGCCGCCTTTGTAGTCTCACCATTTTCCTATTCACCGCACCGCTACCCACGATGGCCAATGCTGTGCCCTCGCAGGTGCGCCAGAACTACCACCCCGACTGTGAGGCCGCCATCAACAGCCACATCAACCTGGAGTTCCAGACCTCCTACGTGTACCTCTCCATGGCCTTCTACTTTGACCGCGACGACGTGGGCCTGAAGCACTTCTCCGGCTACTTCATGCGCCACTCTCAGGAGGAGAAGGAGCGTGCCGAGAAGCTGATGGGCCTGCAGAACCAGCGCGGTGGCCGCATCTGCCTTCGCGACATCAGGAAGCCCGACCGTGACGACTGGGAGGGCGGCCTGCAGGCCATGGAGTGCGCCTTCCGCCTGGAGAAGAGCGTCAACCAGAGCCTCCTGGAGCTGCACCAGCTGGCCACCGACAAGGGCGACCCACAGCTCTGCGACTTCCTAGAGAGCCACTACCTGCACGAGCAGGTCAAGACCATCAAGGAGCTGGCTGGCTACCTCACCAGCCTGCGCAAGATGGGGGCCCCGGACGCCGGCCTGGCAGAGTGCCTCTTTGACAAGCTCACCCTGGGCGGCCACGACGACGACAAGGAGAACTGATCTGGGACTGTCCCCACAGCCATGGGTGCCTTCCCCGGGTCAGGTCAGCAGCCTGGCGTGCATATTGCTGTTTCAGATGTTCACTTAAGTTTTTTCCTTTCAGTTTTACAATTGTTTCCAATAAAGTTATCTGGTTCTTGAAGCAATAAAGGTGTCCTGTTGATTCGTGTGTGCAAAATTCTCACCTTTGAGGAATAAGGGCAGATCTCTGTGTGCGGGTTTAAAATGGGTATCCAGGGGTCTCTCCACCCACCCATACATACCCCATCCCCATGCAGCTCAGGATCTCCACGGATGGGGGGGAAAG
>CAUYPO010115138.1:0-14647 GCA_963574435.1 Cheirogaleus major | reverse complement strand
GGACTACAGGCATGCGCCACCATGCCCAGCTAATTTTTTCTATATATTTTTAGTTGGCCAATTAATTTCTTTCTATTTTTAGTAGAGATGGGGTCTTGCTCTTGCTCAGGCTGGTTTTGAACTCCTGACCTTGAGCGATCCGCCCTCCTCGGCCTCCCAGAGTGCTAGGATTACAGGTGTGAGCCACTGCAACTGGCTTGATTATAAGTTTTATACCAGCGTTTCATGTGTGTGTATATATATATATAGAGAGAGAGAGAGAGTCTGATTTATTTATAGATTTTTTAATTGTGGTTAAAAAAACACATATATTTACCATCTTCACCATTTTTAAGCATATAGTTCAGTATGGTTAAGTACATTCACATTGTTGAACAACAGATCTCTAGAATTTTTTCATCATGCAAAACTGACTCTTTATACCCATTGAACACCAACTTCCCATTTCCCCCTTCCATAGCCCCTGGCAATCACACCATTCTACTTTTCTAAGTTTGACTGCTTTAGATACCTCATACTTGTATATTTGTCTTTTTGTGATTGGCATATTTCAGTTAGCATAATGTCCTCAAGGTTCATCTGTGTTGTCTCTTCCTTTTCTAAGGCTGAATAATATTCCATTTTATATATTTACCACATTTTCTATATCAATTCATTTGTTGATGGACGCTTAGATTGTTTCTGTCTCTTGGCTATTGTGAACAATGTTACAGTGAATGTAGGTGTGCAAATGTCTCTACAAGATATTGCTTTGAATTCTTTTGGATATATATTCAGAAGTGAGATTGCTAGATAATATAGTAATTCCATTTTTAATTTTTTAAGGAACTTCTAAACTTTTTCACATTGACAGTACTATTTTACATTCCCACCAGCAGTTGCACAGGGATTCTGATTTCTCTATATCCTCATCAATGCTTGTTATTCTCTGTTGTTTGTTTGTTTTATAGTGGCCATTTTAATGGGTGTAAGGTGGTATTTCATTGTGGTTTTGATTGTATTTCTCTAATAATTAGTGATATTGGGGATCTTGTATATCTTCTTTGGAGAAATGTCTATTTAATCACTTGTACAATTTTTAGTTGAGTTTTTTTGTTGTTGAGTTGCAGAATTTCTTTATAAATTCTAGATGTCAACCCTGTATCAGATATATGATTTGCAAATATTTTCTCCCATTCTGTATGTTCCCTTTTCACTTTGTTGATTATTTTCTTTGATGTGCAGACATTTTTTAATTTGATACAGTCCCATTTATCTATTTTTACTTTTGTTGTCTATGCTTTTGGTGTCACATCCAAGAAATCATTACTAAATGCATTGTAATGGAGGTTTTCCCCTATGTTTTTTTCTAGGAGTTTTATAGTTTTATATCTTATTTTTAGGTCTTTGATCCCTTTTGAGTTAATTTTTGTATATGGTGTAAAGTAGAAATCCACCTTACCTTGTATACAGATTGTTTTGCATGTGGGTATCTAGTTTTCCTAATACCATTGCTGAAGAGACTGTCCTTTTCCCATTGTGTGGTCTTGGCACTCTTGTTGAAGATCGTTTGACTATATATGTGAGGGTTCATTTCCGCGGTCTCTGTTCAATTCCATTGGTGTATTTATCTGTCTTTATGCTAGTACCAATGTTTTGATTACTGTATAGCTAAGTATAAAAAAGGAAGAAATAAAATTAGATTTGGAATATCCTTTGAAATCAAGAAATGTGAGTCCTCTAGCTTTGTTCTTCTTTTCTAAGATTGTTTTGGCTATTTGGAAGCACTTGAGATTCCACATGAACTTTAGGATTTTTTTTCTGTTATTACAAAAAATGCCATTGGGATTTTTATAGGAATTACATTGAATCTATGGATTGCTTTGGGTAATATGGACATTTTAATAATATTAAGTCTTCCAATTCATGAACAGGGTGTGTTTTCCCACTTGCGTTTTTTGTAATTTCTTTTATCAAGTTTTACAGTTTCAATATACAAATCTTTCTCCTTCTTGATTAAGTTGATTCCTAATTATTTTATTGTTTTTGATGCTATTGTTTTTTTATTTTCCATTCCTGTTGCTCATTGAGATTTTTTTCTTATTTTCCATTTCTGCTGTCCTATTGTTTATCGTTAGTGTATAGAAATACAACTCATTTTCATGTGTGTTGATATCGTGTCTTGCAACTTTGTTGAATTTATTAGTTCTATTTTTTTGTGGAATCTTTAAGTCTTTAGAGTTTTCTACATATAAGATCATGCCATCTGCAAACAAAGATAATTTTATTTCTTTTTATGCACAGTCTGATTTAATCTTCACATCAACTGTGTAATGTGGACCTTATTATCACTGTTTTACACATGAGAAAATGGGGTGATTCAGTCAGTTTTGCTAGGTTGTGCTGGGGTAAAAACCAGCCACAGAATCTCAGAGGCTTATCACAGTAAAATGTACTTCTTGTTTGTGTTGTATTTCCCTGAGGCTCAGCTGCAGCTTTGTCCATGTCTTTCTCACGTTGGCTTTCAGGATGAAAGGAGAGCCCTGTGTGGGGCACTGCCATTTGATGGTAGGAGGAAAGGTCGGGAGTAGAACCATGAGGTTGCCCTTCAAGCTTCTGTTTGGAAGTGGCTCCCTCACATCCTACAGATGGCCCGAAAAACGGGGCCTGGTAGGGAGAAGGAATGAGTGACTGTGATGCACCCTGCCATACTAGGACTTACCAAGTTCAGGCACTTAGAAGAGGATATACAACTGAAACAGCTGTAATATTATATTTGATGAGATTGGAGCAACTGATATGTATGCAGGAAGTTTCACAAAGGTAATGTTAACAACATATTATGTGTCTTTTTGTCCTCCAGTTATTCACCTGGTTCATTAAGTATAGTTGACAGTTTGGTTTTGTCCTATGTCCTGAAAGTAAATCCTTGGCTTTTAGAGCCAGGACATGTTCACCACACAGCACGACTCTTCTTTCATCCTGAAGCAACACCGTCCTAAGAGCCCTAAGAACCCTACACTGAGGCTGAGACCTTGCCCTTTGCTGTTTGCTTCTGCCCTCGCACACTTTGTTGTTAATACAATGTAGTCCTTTGCTGCTCCCTAACAAATGCATTCTACTTTAGGATATAATTAAATTCTATTTTTTTCTTTTAAAATTTTTTCCTGCCTACCTATTAATATTAGGAGTTAAGTGGGTCAGACCTAGTTAGGAACACTTTTTTGTTGTGGCTGTTGTTCGTTTTTGTTTTTGTTTTTTTATGAATACCGTCTATTTTTATGGTTAAAATAAAAGGTAATGGAGTGGGAAAAAAATTCTGGCCTGGAATTTTAGTAATATGGGTTCTAATTCTTGCTCTGCCCACTAGGCAGCATAGCCACTTTGAATAAATGATATATTTTTCTGTAAAATGACATTATTAAACTAAAATATACTTGTAATAGAGAATACTCAAAATTCTCTTTTTGTGAATGTATTGTCATAATTTTCCAATCTTCTTCATTATTAATAAATAACATAAGCATAAACTAGTGTGTAATGATCCCTGGATTATCACAAATTTGAAATTATTAGTTCAAATTAACATTAATAGGTAGAAACCTCATTTTAAAAATGGCATTCAAGACTGGGTGTGGTGGCTCACGCCTGTAATCCTAGCACTCTGGGAGGCCTAGCACTCAAGGTCAGGAGTTCAAAACCAGCCTGAGCAAGAGCAAGACCCCATCTCTACTAAAAATAGAAAGAAATTAATTGGCCAACTAAAAACATATAGAAAAAATTAGCCGGGCGTGGTGGCGCATGCCTGTAGTCCCAGCTACTCGGGAGGCTGAGGCAGGAGGATTGCTTGAGCCAGGAGTTTGAGGTTGCTGTGAGCTAGGCTGATGCCACGGCACTCTAGCCCAGGTAACAAAGTGAGACTCTGTCTCAAAAAAAAAGGCATTCAGTTGTAGAACAGAGCCATTTTGAAAACACTGTTTAAATCTAAATTAAAATGTATTGTAACAATGTTGAAGAGGACACTTGGGATATTCCTTGAAGTTCTCTCAGCCTTAATCTCTCTGTTGTTCCATTTCCATGTTTCCCATATCTGTATCTGTCTCTGCTTCTCTCTCTCTCTCTCTCCCCCCGCCTCCCTCCCTCTCCCTCTCGCTCTCCCTCTACCTCTCCCCATTCATATACACACACCCACACCCACAAAAAATACAGATTTATTTATGTGTACATGTGTTATTAAGGCAGAGAGAAGATGGAAAGAGGTGGATGAATTTGAATGGTGTCCAGGAAGTAAAACTGATGGGCACTGCCAATAGTTGAGCTATTGTGCGTGAGAAGCAGGAGTTTTTAAGGATGACACCTAGCTTTTGGCTTACGTGGCTAGATTCATGGTAGTATCATTTGCTGAAATAGGGAGGACACTCAGGAAAGGACTGAGTATGAGGGGGAAAGAATGTTAGTTTAGTCTTAAATTAAGCATGTTTAGTTTGAGGTGCCTTTAAAACATTGATAGGAAGTCGTATTGAACATACCAGTCTGCAGCTGAGAGGGCTGAAGATGGAAATTTGGGAATCATCAGCAAATGGATGGTAACTGAAGCTGTGGAAATGGATGAGATTACTGACCCTTTGGAGAATCAATCAGTGCCTGGTTTTAGGAGACTGAATGTGAAAAAAGAGAATGAAAGGGAAAAACCTGAGAGCTGTTGGAAAACTAGAAGAGTGTGAGGTTCCAGAAGCAACTGGGAGTACAAAAAAGGGGTGATTGAGAGGCCAAGTAAAATGAAGATGAAAATCCTGTCCACTGGACTCAGTGAAAGAAGGGGACCATTGGTGATCTTTGCAAGAGTTGCATTTTCTTAATGCACAGCCTTGATATTTCTTCACTCAAAAATCCTTCTTTGACACCTCAATTCATGCTAAACAATGTCTGTTCTTTTCCCCTTGTTATTTAACTCCCTTCATGCTTTAATTGAAACCTAATTCTAAAGCTTCATATCACCCAGCTGTTGAATATGTGCCTGAAACTTGAGCCAAACTGGCTACCTTGGCGTTCCCTACACAGTTGTTTTCCTGTGCTCTCTTTCGCCACGCTCCTTCCTTCACCATTGTTGAAATCTTACAGGTCCTTGGAGACCCACACCAAACAGCACCCTGTTCATGTGTCCTCCCCTGATCACTGTCCACCCAGTGGGCTCTCAAGTCTGAACTTCTGAATATTTTCCTTTCACATTTCAGATGATAATGTGTTACAGATGATCTCACATTTTAATTAGTTTGTACTTGATTTTTCTTACTAAGTTATGAGCTCCTTGAGATGAGAGACTTATTTTACTAACATTATAGCTTCCAAAGCATCTAATATTTTCTGAATAAATGAACAAAATTTTAGAAACACACTTCATGGAATACTTAGCACAGTGTCAGTCGCCGTGCTATTTACCTGAAGGTGTTATTTCAGTTTCATTTTATCCTTATAATAACTGTATGAAGTAGTTTTCATTTTAGAGATGTGAAAACTGTGGTTTACAGGGGCATATTTTTAAAATATATCTTTGGGCTAGGGTTTATTAATTGTATTTAAAGGTTAGAGTCTAAAAAGGAAGTATGTGTATGTATATGTATGTATGCATGTACTATGTACATACATTAATAAAAATTTTAAATGGCCATAAACTGATTTAAAAATAAAAGTTGTTGAAATTTACCATAAGTGTAGTAGAAATAAATAGCTTTAGAAGATTACTTGATGTATTGTAGTTGACTTTTTTTCCCTTGCTATGACTTAATTTAAATTCCTGTGAAACTGTCTAGAAATTGAGATAATATCAGTTCATTCTTAATTTTCCTCACTCTTTCCTATAATACTGCCTTATATAATTGTTTGGTGTGTATGGTGATGGAAGGAAAATACACTAGAGTATATTAACGGCTAAAGGCCAGGCGTGGTGGCTCACACCTGTAATCCGATAGCACTCTGGGAGGCCGAGGCGAGTGAATCACTCAAGGTCAGGACTTTGAAACCAGCCTGAGCAAAAGTGAGACCCTGTCTCTACTAAAAATAGAAAGAAATTAATTGGCCAACTAAAAGTACATAGAAAAAAAATTAGCCGGGCATGGTGGCACATGCCTGTAGTCCCAGCTACTCGGGAGGCTGAGGCAGGAGGATCGCTTGAACCCAAGAGTTTGAGGTTGCTGTGAGCTAGGCTAGCACTGTAGCCCGGGCAACAGAGTGAGACTCTGTCTCAAAAAAACAACAACAAAAAAAACATATTAATGGCTATAAAGGACTGAATCTTCCATTTGCCTACTAGAACATTTCCTACCACTTTTTTCTTCTGTTTTTTTTTCTTCTGTTCATATTAGTGTTTATCCTGTATAAAGCACTGTTGTGCTCAATGCTAGAAAAATACTAAGATGTGTCTTTTATTTTTTTTGAGACAGTGTCTCACTGTGTTGCCTAGGCTTGGAGTGCAGTGGTGTGATCACAGCAACCTCAAACTCTTGAGCTCAAGCTATCCTCCTGCCTCAGTCTCCCGAGAAGCTGGGACTACAGGAATGTGCCACCATGGCTGGCTAATTTTTCTTATTTTTGCTAGAGATGAGGTCTCGCTATGTTGCCCAGGCTGGTCTTGAACTCCTGGGCCCAAAAAAGGATGCCTGACCCCAACCCTGCCTCAGCCTCCCAAAGTGCTAGGATTACAGGTGTGAGCCACTGTGCCTGGCCCTAAGATGTGTCTTAAGGAGCTTACAGTCTGGTGTAGAAAATAGCTATGCAGACAGCTGCAATTCAAGGTTTGATACAATCAGTATAAGAAATATGCTGTGGGTGTACTAAGAAGGAAATCATTAATTGTGAGAGGACGTGGAGGCTAAATTAGAGAGGACTTCTTGAAAGTAGTAGTAGTGTATAAAACTCTTTACAAAATAAATGATCTATATCGAGATCTTAAAGGAATAATGGTTTTTCTTTTGTTTTCTTAACAGACGAAGAATGCTCTTCAAGCTTTGATTGATGAGCACCAAAGAATACCAGGAAACATTATGAGTGCATTGTTAGAACGTTTTCATAAGAAACAAAAGGTCAATTAGAAGATGATTTAATACATTTATATTAATGTGTTTGCATCTAAGGTTCCTATCTTCTAAGTTTTGTAGGTCCTATGATTAGTGTTTTTTTAAAAAATCATGTTATTAATCATCTTTCATAGAACTCATTTGTTTTAAAATTGTATTGTCAATTTTGTTTTTGCAGTCAGTTGTGTCAAATAGTAACTTATATGCCTAATTCAGAAAATGATCATATTTTATTTATAAATTCCTAATGTATGATAAATATAAAGATTCATAAAGTTAAGTTTTTTAATAATGGCAGTTTAGTTAAACAGACATTCCTGAATAATGCATCTAACTTCTATATCTGTCGCATTGAGCTAATTTTAGAAGATGGCTTAAGGTAGGGTTTAGTGTGGTCACTTAAGTTATAAAAACATGCTTTTATCTCATGTTACCTCATTCCCTTCATGGTTTTGGGCAAGTCATGTAATGGTTTTTGTGCCTCAATAATTCATTTTTTAAAACATGATAGTACTGTGGTGAGGAATATTATTTTTAAGTTCTTTATATTTGCTGTGATAACTGCTGAGTAGAAATTACAATGGAATTAATTAAACCATATGCGAATTCTTTAGGAGTTATGTATATATTTTGTTCATCAGATGTTTAAATTATTCCTTCATGTATGATGTCCAGGGGCCAAGTACAATGAAAAAGATGTACTGTTTGTCAAATTGAATTTTTAAAAAATTAGGAAAAGTAAAATTTCTAATTGTTACTTTTAGTATTTATTATATTTTTAATGAGAGCCTGTAAACAAACAGTATAGGGTGTGCTGTGCATTGTCAGCCCTATGATATGGTATTTTATACTGTTGGGTTAAAAATCACTGTCCTTCTCTGCCTTTCGTGCGTTAGAAGCTGATTATAAGCTGAGGAAAGCAGAGCTCTCTGCTTTTGCTCAATATCATGGCTTATCCAGTTTGAAATTGCAACCAGAGAAATGGTTTTTTGTTTCAATAAAAATATACTTGAATGATGAATTTATATGAACACAAAGTCCTCTGAAGAATTAATGGCTTTTAATTTGTTGTCTTCTTGAAAACTGAATTTAAGGAGTATTTAAACAGAAAAGTGTCAGAAATCAAATGCAGTATCTCCCTCTCCCTTTTATAGATGTTAAAGTACTTGGGTTTTTGTATAGATTTTTGTATTACAAGTGCGTATTTACGATATGTGTAATGCATATAAAATTAGACAACATAAAAATAAAGCTGAATTGCAATTCATTTTCGAAATTGCATGTGTGACTTTTTTTTTAAATCATTTAAAACTGGTTCTTATTGTTTTATTCTTGAGAGTTTGTTTGGAGATTCTAGCAGGGAAGTGCAGTTATGCGTATGCCCTTGACCAAGGAATGGTCCTCCTCTATCAGGGAAGGTCGTCCTCGATTTGGGAGGGACTCACATGGAGCAGTGAGGGAGGAAGGGGACACCTGCCTGGCTAGCCAGATCAGCCGAATCAACCTTGGCCCCTGGCGATCAGTGGGGTGACAGATGTCATAGCCAGGTCGCCCTCACATCCTATTTTATTCTTTACACATTTCTCACCCACAGTCATATTCTTTTATTTTAACCACAATGAATAAACCTTACTTGCTAATGTAATAGGTACATTTTAATTTCACTGTCAATGAAAAGAGTCAATTAATGGTTTTTTCCCCTCCAGCAGTGAGCAGTGTTTTGTTCAAAATTGATAAATATTTCTAGAATGAACGAATAAAATGATCACAAAATGAGAAAATTGTTTGGGGGCAACCATTTCATTTTAAAAACTGAAGAAAGAAAATCATTGAATGCTAATATAGCAAAAGCTAATATTTTTACAGTATTTAAGTTTTACTGTTTTATTTAAAAGCTTTTTTGTTCCCCGATACTCAGACTAACAGGAATGCTTCCTATCTCGATTGATAAGACCTTTATCATTGCTATTTGAATTTAAATTGCAATTATAAGAGTCAGGGAATATAACTAAATATAGAAATATAATGGAAAGAGGGTGTATTAGATCTTGACCCTTTTTTAGGGAGTGTTTACAATCAGAACCTGATGCAGACATGAGGGACCCTCTCCAGAAGCATGAACATGGCACAGTTTTATGAGAAATTTTTTGTACCCATTTTTTTAAAACTTTAATTTTGAAACAATTTCAAACTTACAGAAAAGTTGCAATAATAGTGCAAAGTACCCTCATATTCTCTTTATCCAGATTCACCAATGTAACACATTGTCACATTTGTTTTATTCTCTTCACGCATCCCTTGCCCTCTCTTTCTCTCTCTGCATAGATATCTGTATTTTTCTCCTGAATCATCTGCTAGTAAATTGCAAATTCCGTGTCCCTTACTGTTACCTTGACTGTGGAGGTTATCCATTTACAGAATCATAGAATGATGATCAAAAATCAAAAAATTTATTGTTGATATGATACTAAATTCTACAGACACCGTATTTAGATTTCACCAGTTATGTCAATAATATTGTCTGTATCAGTTTTTCTTCTTGATCCATCCATACCAGAATCACACATTGCTGTCAGTTTTCCTATTTTCTTTAGTCACCTTTAATCTGGAATGATTCCTCAGCCCTTCTGTTAATATATCTTTAATGATAGTGACCTTTTTGGAGAAGAGGGTCATTTATTTTGTGGATAAGCCCTCAATTCTTTTTTGCCTGATATTTCATCATGATTTGATTCAGGTTATGCATTATCCCAGAAATATGACAAGTGATGCTGTGGCTTTCTGCAGTGCATCACATCAGGAGGCACACAATGTTGGTTTGAGACAGTAGTGGTGGTAACTTTGATCATCTGGTCAAAGTAGAGGGCATCTACTAGGTTTCTTCCCTGTAAAGTGAATATTTTTCCCTCTGTAATGAGTAAATTCATCAACAGATACTTTGAGACTATGTACAGTCATGTGTTGCTTAACAGGGATATATTTTGAGAAATACATTGTTAGGCAATTTCATCATTTTGCAAATACACAGTGTATTTGCAAAAGCCTAGACAGTATAGGCTACCACACACCTCAGTGGTATGGTACAACCTATTGTTCCTAGGCTACAAACCTGTATAGCGTGTCACTGTACTGAATATTGTAGGCAGTTGTAACATCATGGTAAGTATTTGTGTATCTAAACATATATAAACATGGAAAAGGTATAGTAAAAATATGGTGTTAAAATCTTATGGGATCACTGTTGTATATGTGGTCTGTAGTATAACTGAAATATCATTAAGCAGTGCATGACTGTGCATATCTGTTCCTCATCAAACCTTTACTCACTAGTTTTAGCATCCTTTAAATTGATTCTTGCATGAATAAATTATTACTCTGAGGGGTTTAAGAGTGTGATTTTCTGACACATATTCTACATTTATTAGTTGGCATTCTATAAGAAAGAGCTTTCCAATTTCTTTCCCATCCCTTACTTATTACAGGTATGGCTCATGGGATTCATCTTTTATTCAAAGAGTTATGCATGCACTTTTAAGTGATTTAAATATGAGACCCTCTGAAGCTGATAGCATTTATAAACCACTGAAAGATGTTTACAGAGGTAAGTGGGGTATGTTTTTATATTTATGTACATGATCATTATTTTTAAAAATATATATTTATGTTACTTTTTTATAAAATATACATAACATTAAATTTATCATTTTTGCCACTTTAAGGTATACAGTTCACTGGCTATCAAGTACATTCACAATGTCGTGGAACCATCACCACTATCCAGTTCCAGAACTTTTTCATCATTACAGACACTCTGTACCCATTAAACAATAATGCTCCATTCCCTCCTCTACTCAGCCCTTGCTAACCATTTTTCTACTTTCTGTCAGAATGAATTTGCCTACTCTAGGTACCCCATATAAGTGGAATCAATATTTGTCCTTTTGTGTCTGGCTTATTTCGCTTAGCATTATTATTTGATATCTTTTGTGACACTAAATACATCATTGTGACACCAATTCTCCAAACTTCCGGTACCAACTGAATGTCCTAAAATTCAATTCAATTTTGACACTAACTCCTCTGAGTTAACACAAAACCCAAAGGTAAGGGTGCAGTCCCACAAGGTTGGACACACCTCCTTACACTCCCTCCCTTTTGGAGTTTAGATACATTAATTAACCAGTATTAATGTTAAAACAGAGATCATAAGACTGACAAAAGAGACTCTTTTTGACAATAAGATAGTGAATTATTAACAGGACCTAAGGCCATGTAGGGCAAAGTTTAAATCACCTGCAGGCCATCAATTTGCTTAACAGATATCTTGAGTATATTGGGGCTTGTCTCTGATTAACAGACTTCCTTACCTTAACTTAAAAATTCTAAGCCTTTTGACAAAGCTTTATTTCTTTACCCAATTACAAGTCAAAGAATCTTTGAACATACCTGTAACCTGTGAGCCCCCCCCTTCAAGATGTCCCATGTTTTGGGGCCACACCAATGTATACCTTCCACATATTGGTTTATGATTTTACCTACAATTCCTGTCTCCCTAAAATGTATAAAACCAAACTGTAACCTGACAGCCTGACTTGCTCAAGACTTCTTGGATGTGGCACCCTGGGCCATGGTCACATACACTGGCTTAGAATAAACCTCTTTAAACTATGTTACAGAGTTTGGGCCTTTTCCCATTAACACAGGCTACCCCACTTCTGCCAATTTAGTCATTCTCATGACTTCCACTCAGGTTTGATAATTTGCTAGAACAACTCACAGAACTCAGGAAAGTGCTATTCTTCAGTTTCATTTTAAAGGATACAACTCAGGGGAAGAGAGCAAGGTATGGGGATGGAGGTGCAGAGCTTCTGTGTCCTGTCTGGGTGCACCACCCTCCAAGCACATCAACATGTTCACCAACCCAGAAGCTTCCCCCAGATCTCATGGGGCATGATTTATTGAATCATTGGCCATTGGTGACTGAACTCAAACCTCTAGCCCCTCTTCCCTCCTATGATGCTGGGGGAGGGGCTGAAAGATCTAATCATCTGATTAAGTACTGTAGTCGTTTCTTCTGGTAACCAGCCCCCATCCTGAAGCTATCTAGAGGCCCCCTGCTATGAGTTAGTTAACAAACAAAAGACATTCCTAACTCAGCAGATTCCAAAGGGTTTAGGAGCTCTGTCCCAGAAACTGGGAATAAAGACCAGTAACCTCATTATATGTATATACCATATTTTGTTTATTCATCTGTTTTGATGAACATTTGGGTTGTTTCTACTTTTTGGTGATTGTGAATAATGCTTCTGTGAGCATTGGTGTACAGGCATATCTTTGAGTCTCTGCTTTTAATTCTCTTGGGTATACACCTAGAAGTGGGATTGCTGGATCATATGGCAATAATGCTATGTTTAACTTTTTGAGGAACTACCAAACTTTTCCACAAAGAGTGCACCATTTTACATTCCTATAAGCAATGCACAAGGGTTCCAATTTATCTGCGTCCTTACTAACACTGGTTATATTCCACTTTTTTTTTTTATAATGGCCATTCTATGACTAGTATGAAGTGGTATCTCATTGTGCTTTTAACTTGCATTTCCCTAATGATTAGTGATGTTGAGCATCTTTTCATGTCCATATTGGCCATTTCCATATCTTTTTTTGGAGAAATGTCTATTCAAGATCTTTGTCTATTTTTGTTTTGTTTTGTTTTGTTTTTTAAAAAAGAGTCTCACTCTGTTGCCTGGGCTAGAGTGTCGTGGCATTAGCCAAGCTCACAGCAACCTTAAACTCCTGGGCTCAAGCAATCCTTCTGCCTCAGCCTTCCGAGTAGCTGGGACTACAGGCATGCGCCACCATGACTGGCTAATTTTTTCTATATATTTTTAGTTGGCCAATTAATTTCTTTCTATTTTTTAGTAGAGACAGGGTCTCTCTCTTCCTCAGGCTGGTTTCAAACTCTTGACCTTGAGTGATCCGCCCTCCTTGGCCTCCCAGAGTGCTAGGATTACAGGCATGAGCCACTATGCCCCGGCCTTTTTTCTATTTTTGAATTGGGTTTTTTGTTGATGTTAAGTTTCTGGAGTTCTTTATATATTCTGGATATTAATCTCTTAACAGATGTATAATTTGCAAATATTTTCTCCCTTTCTGTGGGTTGTCTTTTTACTCTCTTTATAGTGTCCTTTGATGCACAAAAATTTTTAATGAGATCCAATTTAACTATTTTTTCTTCTTTTTTTTTTTCCTTTTGTTTTTGGTGTCATATCCTAGGAATCATTGCCAAATTCAAGTTATTAATATTTTCCTGTTTTCTTCTAAGAGTTTTATAAGTTTTAGCTTTTACATTTAGGTCTTTGATTCGTTTTAACTAATTTTTTTGCATATAATGTAAGGTAAAGGTCCAACTTCATTATTTTGCAGACGAATATCCAGTTTTCCCAGCACCCTTTGTTGAAAAGACTATCTTTTCCCCCATTGAATGGTCTTGGCATCCTTGTTGAAAATCAACTGACCATATATACAAGAGTTTATTTCTGGGCTCCCTATTCTATTCCATTGGTCTATATGTTCTTATGCCAATAGCACACTGTTTTGATTACTGTAGCTTTGTAGTAACTTTTGAAATCAGGAAGTGTGAGTCTTCCAACTTGTTTCCAATACTCAAACTCTTTTGTTTAAAAAACCTTTTTTTTTCACTATTGTTTTGGCTATTTGGGGGCCCTTGAGATTCCATATGAATTTTAGGATGAGTTTTTCTATTTCTACAAAAACAAATAAAAAGAAAGCCATTGGGAATTTGAGAGGGATTGCATTGAATCTGTAGATTGTTTTGGATAGTCATCTTAACAATACTAAATCTTCCAATCCATAAGCATGGAATATCTTTCCATTTATTTATGTCTTTAATATCTTCAAGCAATGTTTCGTAGTTTTCAGTTTATACATATTTCATCTCCTTGATTAAGTCTATTTCTAAGTAGTTTATTCTTTTTGATACTATTGTAAATAGAACTGTTTCCTTAATTTTTTTTTAACTGTTCATTGTTAGTATACAGAAATGCAACTGATTTCTGTGTGTTGATTTTGTTATCAACTTTGCCAAATTCATATATTAGCTGTGATAGTTTTTTTGTATGTGCAATCTATAGGTTTTCAACTTTTAAGATTACGTTATCTGTGAACAAAGATAATTTTACTTCCTTCTTTCCAAATTGGATACCTTTTATTTCTTTTGTTTGCCTAATAGCACTGGTTAGAGCTTCCATGTTGAATAGATGTGGTGAAGGCATACATCCTTGGTTTTATATGATTATTATTATTTTTTTATTTCAGCATATTATAGGGGTACAAATTATAAGGTTTCAAATAATGCTCTTGCCTCCCCCTCCTCCCACAAGTCTGAGCTTCAAGCGTGACCATCCCCCAGACGGTGCACATCTCACTCATTATGTATGTATATACCCACCCGCCCAATATTCAATTAATGTAGTTCCTATGTTGTCCACTTAGGTGCTGCTCAGTTAATACCAGTTTTCTGGTGAGTGTATGTGGTGCTTGTTTTTCCATTCTTGGGATACTTCACTTAGTAG
>CAUYPO010115136.1:0-26167 GCA_963574435.1 Cheirogaleus major | reverse complement strand
CAACCTCAAACTCCTGGGCTCAAGCAATCCTTCTGCCTCAGCCTCCCGAGTAGCTGGGACTACAGGCATGCGCCACCATGCCCGGCTAATTTTTTTTTCTATATATTTTTAGTTGGCCAATTAATTTCTTTCTATTTTTAGTAGAGACGAGGTCTCGCTCTTGCTCAGGCTGGTCTCGAACTCCTGAGCTCAAACGATCCACCCGCCTCGGCCTCCCAGAGTGCTAGGATTACAGGCGTGAGCCACCACACCCGGCCTATGTATTCGTTTTTAAATACATTGCTGGATTCAGTTTGCTGATACAGTTGTCCATTGATATGCATATGGGATTGGTTCCAGGACCTCCCCAGAATACCAAAAGCCGCAGATATTCAAATCCCTGATATAAAATGGCGTAGTATTTGCATATAACCTATGCACAATGTCCCATATATTTTAAATCCTCTCTAGATTACTTATAATGCCTAATACCATGTAAATGCTATACAAATAGCTATAATACTATAGTGTTTATAAAATAATAAGGAAAAAATCTGTACATGTTCAGTACAGATACACTGTTTTCTTTCTTGAATATTTTTGATCTGAGGTTGGTTGCATCTGCAGATTTGGAACTCACTAATACAGAGGGCCACTGTATTTAAAACATCTGTATCTATCTGTATGAATATGAAGTTTTCCTTCTCTTCTGAACTTGCCCAATTTTGGTAAAAGGATTGCACCAGCAATTATGAAAAGGGTTGGAGAGCCTTTTCACCTTTTCTATTTTCTGGAATAGTTTGTATGAGATAGGGATTCTTTGTACTTTGATGATTTGGTAAAATTCATCTGTAAAAATATATGGCCTTCATGGGCCATTTGCTGTTGGGAGTTTTTTCTTTTCTTTTTTTTTTTTTTGAGACAGAGTCTCACTCTGTTGCCCGGGCTAGAGTGAGTGCCGTGGCGTCAGCCTCACTCACGGCAACCTCAAACTCCTGGGCTCGAGCAATCCTCCTGCCTCAGCCTCCCGAGTAGCTGGGACTACAGGCATGCGCCACCAGGCCCGGCTCATTTTTTCTATATATTTTTAGTTGGCCAATTAATTGCTTTCTATCTATAGTAGAGACGGGGTCTCGCTCTTGCTCAAGCTAGTTTCGAACTCCTGAGCTCGAGCAATCCGCCCGCCTCGGCCTCCCAGAGAGCTAGGATTACAGGCGTGAGCCACCGCGCCCGGCCACACTTTTATTTTTTTCACATTTTAAGATCTCTGAAAACAGAATACATCTTACAACTGATAGTATGCCAGTCTGATTAGTAGCATTTCTTCTTTCTTAGTGTTATATAAAATAATCATGGGCTGGGTGAGGTGGCTCTTGCCTATAATCCTAGCACTTTGGGAAACCAAGGTCAGCAGTTCGAGACCAGCCTGAGCAAGAGCGAGGCCCTTCTGTACAAAAAAATAGAAAAATTAGCCAGGTGTGATGATGCACACCTGTAGTCCCAGCTACTAGGGAGGCTGAGGCAGGAGGATCACTTGAGCCCAGGAGTTTGAGGTTGCAGTGAGCTATGATGACACAACTGCACTCTAGCCTGGGTGACAGAGTGAGACCCTGTCTCAAAAAAAATAACTGTGACCATTACAATCATTGGCACCATAGATTTGATGAAGTAAGTTATTATATCCTATTATAATACTTTGTTGTCTGGCAAGAGGTTGTTAAAAAATAAATAGATTTGGGCACAAAGAGAGTGGATATTCAATAATCACTAGTAATAATTAATATTTACTTGGCATTTGCCAAGTGTCAGGTACTGTTCTAAACACTTTATATGTATTAACACATTTAACCCTCACAACAACCCCATGAAGTACAATTATTTTCTTCATTTTAGAGATGAGGAAACTGAGGCACACTTTAGATAAGCTGTTCAAAGACACACAGTAACGCTGCAGATTTGAATCCATGTTTACTGATTATGATTCATGATTGTTATCATTTTTCCATTCAGCAAACATTTAACAAGCAATTATTCTAGGCTAACTACTGTGCCAAACACCAGTAAGCAAACCCTGGTCCTAGGGAGGACACTCTGAACCACAGGTCCATTCTTGAATCCTTTGCCCTCCAAACATCAGGACCAACCTGTAATTTCACTAACTTAAATCCTCTCCTCTTTTCCTTTTTAACATCTTCTATAGTTCTCCTTTAAAGCTGTTAGCACTATATCAGGAACCAAAACAAAAAACAAACCAAAACAACTTTTGTACTCTATTAATAATTAGATGCTGTGAAAATATTACAAAAGAGACTTTGGTTAGGGAATGGGTTGCAAGATCAAAAGGGCTCTTAAGAAACAAAGATTCTAATTTGTTGGCTTTTTTTGTTTGTTTGTTTGTTTTTTAAGACAAAGTCTCACTCTGTTGCCCTTGGCTAGAGTGCCCTGGCATCAACCTAGCTCACAGCAACCTCCAACTCCTGGGCTCAAGCAATCCTACTGCCTCAGCCTCCCGAGTAGCTGGGACTACAGGCATGCACCACCATGCCCGACTAATTTTTCCTATATATTTTTAGTTGGTCAATTAATTTCTTTCCATTTTTAGTAGAGATGGGGTCTGGCTCTTGCTCAGGCTGGTTTGGAACTCCTGACCTTGAGTGATCCTCCCGCCTCGGCCTCCCACAGTGCTACGATTACAGGTGGGAGCCACCATGCCTGCCCCTCTAATTTGTTTCTGTTTCCAAGCAAATGTTCTCAGTAAAAAGGAGAAGAGTAAAGACATCATAATTTTGTTTTTAAATAGAACATTTAAAAAAATATTCCCTAAAGCATGACATGCTTGTTTTAAGAAAAAATTATTTATTTAATCAGAATAAAAATGAGCTAATAAACTTTATTCCTTTTACTTTTTTAGCCTCTGTTATGTCAGGGATTCAGGGGAAGTCTTTATATCCCCTAAGTTCATCTCTCCCAATTTAGACAGACTTCTCACACAACAGGCAATCAAAATGGCTGGTCAATCCCTTTCTTTCCCCCAGGGAAAGAAGTCCTCATTTGGTAACTGTCATCTAATACATAAAAGTAACCACAAATAGGAAAAGGATAGGAGAAAAAGACAGGAAATTCTCATCACAGCTGAACAAACTTCTATTATTTTAACATAACATGGGTGGCATTTATGGGCTTGTTTGAACTAATGGAAATTTCCAATAGAGGGAAAAATGCATTACCAACATTAAAAATAAATGTCCAATTATTAAAAATAAAATAAGATCAGTGGGCCAACTCTAACATTTTATAACTCTTCTTCATGTGCCATGTAGTAGTCAAAGACAATAAATTTGTATTCTGTAATGACCTACAACGATACTAACAAATGCTTTGTTTTTAAAACTATGGGGGGGAGGATCAGTGTTATACACAGAGAATTTATTTAGAGTGCCAAGGAACTAGAGCAAAAAGCTTAAAATCATACATCACTGTGTATTTCCAGGAAAGATAAAGAAGTTAAAAAACAACTAGGGTTCATTTTCCCTATTCCTATAAAAGAATTCACTCCCCTTATCTGCGAATCTTCAAGGATCTAGTATGGCCACTCCCCTCCCTACCTTTACTAAAGTAAAAATCAAATCACTCACCAATTTCCAAAAGGCCTTGCCATTTCAAGCTCTCAATCCTCAAAGCCAGCAAAGCTTAAGCATCTGTCTCTTTCTGTCCTTTTGAAAGGAGTTTGCACCTCTCTTTCAAAAGCTGTAAAACCATATTCTGTCTCTGGAAGCACAGTTTAACTATGTCCTCTGCTTTGTCTACCCTAAAAAACAACAACAAAGCCTCAGGAGAGCTCCTTCAGTCTCTCAGAAAAGAACCAGCCACCTCTTGAGCTCTTGCACAGCTGTCTCTGTCTTTTTCTGTCAGACACTCCACCTGGAAGGTTCCACTTGCAAGCAGGATACAAAAAGTAGAGCTGAAAAGCTACTGTATGCTTATCTGACCTCCAAAATAGAGACAAGGCCCTGGGGCAACCAGAGACTCCTTTTCAAAGGAAAACTTTGTACAATTAAACAAATTGGAGCTGCCTTGGGGGTTCCTGGAGGGTGGCCCCTGGGGAGGGCAGGAAATCTTCTCAATCCATAAATAAATAAAAATATCAAATATATATTTGCACACTTCTCACTGGGCAGCCCTCTCAGCTTGTCTCAAACTAGTTTTCTTGGCCCTGCATGGTGACTCAGGCCTGTAATCCTAGCACTCTGGGGGGCCGAGGCAGGAGTTCGAGACCAGCGTGAGTAAGAGTGAGATCCTGTCTCTACTAAAAATAGAAAAAGAAAAAAAAACTAGTTTTCTCAATTCATAATAAAGCACAACTAGTGCCAACTGTGTTACAAGAGAACCTTAGTGAGCTATGTTCAGAAAGCATTTAACAGATTGGCCCTCCATTCTCTACTTCCTTCCTCTTGAGTGAGGAATAGAATATGGTATTTTTCCTAAACAAGTCCAATGGTTAATTTGTCACATTACAGAACAACTGGTATTGCTAATCTGCTGTGCCCATGTAGAAAGCACATATGTGTCTATTGAGGATTTACAAACAATATGCTTCACATTGACAGAGAAATCAGTCGTTCCATTAATTACAGTAGGGTCTAAAATCCAGCAATATTGATGGCAATATATTAACATTGACATAATACTCACAATTTACAATTTTCATAAACAATCTCAATCATACATGCGATGATTGCAAGAGCCCATTCGAAACACACCTTCCTGAGATTCAGAAAGGTTAAGTGGGACCTGCCCAAGGTTATTTATCATCTTTATCAGTGGTGGACTCGGTCTTGAGCCTGTCCGACTCTAAGCCCTCAGTTCTTTTCCCTAGACCCCTCTCAGCTTTAAACAGAGGGCTCCGGACACCCATCCTCTACCCAGAGCAGCCTATTACTCGAGGCGACTGACTCTCCCTTCCTGGTTCAGAGTTGGGGCTTCTTCAGCTCCAGCGGGGCTTTCATTCTCCACCACCCTCCCCTCCGCGACCATTCTCAGAAAGAAGCGGAAAGGGAGAGGCGACCAAAAGCTCTTGGGGGAAGGGATGATGACAAATGAGGGAGCGCGGGACATTGGCCCTGCCGTGGGCTCCTTCACTCCACAGCGCGCAATCCCTTCACTCCACCAAGCTGTCCAGCTGTGGGGCCGACGATCTGGCCACCCGTGCCCCAAATTCTCCCATCACCACCAGAAACTGTACCTCCCCTCAGCCCCTCCGCTACCGACATGCAGAGCCCACCCCTCAAAGTCGTGGTATCCCTCCGCCAGCGCCCCAATTCTTGCTCCGCTGCCCACTCCCCTTCCACCACCACTCACTGTCGGTGACTGGGCCCGGCCCTCATGGCTGCTCCGTTGCCGCCCGCCGCCGCCACCACTGCTCCACGCCCCGGCCCCTCAGTCACCGCCGCAGCCGTCGGGACTTGCCGGAGTCGCTCCTGCGCCTGCGCAGCCTGGATCGCCGGGGCCCTTTCGGGCCACCCGCGCCTGCGCAGCCCCTGCCGGGGGCGTCTTGCTCAGTGCCTGATGGTCTGGACCTTGGGTCTCAAGTGGACATGGACTCTGGCTTTCAGGACCTGGTAGGCTTAGAGAATTTGGAGGCTGCCCCAGGGGTTGAGGCCTCTGGAGTACTTTGCCTAGGTTACTAAACTCTTGGGCCGCGGTTCCCCTCAGGGGCCATAAACTTGACACTTCCAGAATTCTGGATCCTGCTTGCATTTAAAGGCCTGTATTCAGGTGCTCTCAGGTGACCACTGAAAGTAAATTTGGGTTTCTTTCAAGAAGACAATCACGTCTAAAATGCATTGAGGGTAGTTATGTAAAAGATAACTCTGACATCCCAGAATACACTACTAGCCAGGAGGTGCTCAGAAGTCCTGGGGACCTTGTCAAAGAGGTGACCTCACCTACAATGCACTGGGACACTGCTGCTAAGTTCAGTACGTTTATCAAGAACGTGCTGTTTATTGGACAAAAATGTTCTAGGCACCCCATATGTGCCATCAAGGAATTTGCAGGCCAATAGTCCCCTACTTTCCAGCTCTTACTGTGGAGCCTGGCACTTTTGCAACTAGTAAACAAAAACAGCCCTTCAGCCTAGTGAAGCCTAACTACCAGCCCCTAGACCACTGTGTTGCTTTGGCATAGCTCAACAAGAGACTAAGCTCAACTGAGTCCTGGGAATTCAACAAAACAAACTTGAAAGCAGCTGGCAATGCACAGCATCCAAAGGAAGGAGAAAGTACAGGACTAAACTCCTCACTTCCATGACTCTTTTATCCATCTCACCTCCAGCCCTGGTGTCCTCTCTACAAAGTTTGGACAGATAGGGACCAAGATATAATGCAAATTAAAAAAAAGAAAAGAAAAAAAGAAGACAACGATGAAGAAAAGAAGTTTCATTCTTTCTGTGAAGGATATTAAATTCTCTGTGCTTCCAGGGAAAGTAAAAACTACTCCTGATCCCAGTACCTAATGTGAATGTTTGAACTCCTAATATTAAGGAAAGTTTTCCTTATATTGGAAAGAAGCAAGAATAGGTTCTGGAGTAAAGGCTGAAAATGTTAAAAATGGAGTGTCACAGAAATGCTGGAAACAATAGAGCCTGCTTGTCACTAATATTCTTCTGTAAAAGGAGGCAGGAGATATATACAACTGCATATAATGGGACTCTCAGGTCACTAAGAAACAAAGGGTTATTCTCTGCTGCCTTCTTCTCAGGGAAGCACCTAGGAACCTGAGGACTTTTTTTCACATCAAATGCTTGCAACTTTTAGGTACATAGCTATATGCTGCTGTAGAGAAACAGTGTATAAATTGGCATCTAATCCAGTTCCTACAAAAGCAAATCTACACAAAGGTGCAGACTTCATGTATGAGCTGCCTCCCACCTAAGCAGAATCATCTTGAGGTATGTTAGAGTAAAAGGCAACAGCTGACATAGCAGCTGGGCAATAAGCAGGACATCCTATGGGTGGGGCCCAGGATCAAACCCAGTGGCTAGTTCCTGGCTTAGCAGTCTTGGCATTAATTGCAAAAGTATTACCCTTTTGAAAGAGAGAATATTTGGCACCACAGGGGATCTGCAGAGCCAGGAAGGAGGAAGAATTAATATTGACACTATGTTCTGATGAGTAGATGACTAAAAAGGTGCTCAGAGCTGACCCCAAAGTTTCTGGGAACTATACCTTCCTAACTCCACCACCACAGCTCCCTGCAAAGGCCTTCTATAATTTACATGACAACAGCATATATTCCTATATTTGAACCATTCTGGGTCTCTGGAGCCACTTCCCTACTTGAATTTCTTACCAGGGCAGAATGGTGGATTTTTTTTTCCTGCCAAGCATTCATTCACAATATCCAGTGATAGTCATTCAGAGAACCACCCCTACTCCAAACTCAGACCATGTGGTTCGGATGAGGCTCTCCAAGCATGGAGCACATAACCAAGACTAAAGTCAATCAGCACTTAACATTTTCTAAGCTACAATTATTGTTTCAGGGATGGGCAGGTAACCCAGTGAGAGCCAAAAAGGCACAGGAGACTTTTCCTTCTGGGAAAGTCTCTTGTTTTTTCCACTGAACCTGCATATGAGAAGATATAATATTTAAAGTTGCTGCAGCCATGTTTATACCTCAAGGGGAGAGCCAGTCCAGAGAAAGATGTCATTTATTCACTCACTGAACAAAATCTATTGAGTACCTACTATGTGCCAGATACTGTTTTACGTGCAGGAGATATAGTAGCAAACAATACATACAGGTCCTGTCTTCATAGAATTTACAGTCTAGCCAGACATGGTGGCTCATGCCTGTAATCTCAGCACTTTGGGAAGTGGAAGGAGGATAGCTTGAGCCCTGGAGTTCAAGACCAGCCTGGGCAACATAGTGAGACCGTGTCTCTACAAAAAATAATAAAAATTATCTGGGCATGGTGGTGTGTACCTGTAGTCCCAGCTATTTGGGAAGCTAAGGCAGGAGGATCACTTGAGCTCAGGACTTTGAGGTTATAGTGAGCTATCTATGATTGCACCACTGCACTCCCTGGGCAACAGAGCAAGACCCTGTCTCAAAAACAACAACAACAACAAAAAGAACTTACAGTCTAGAGTCTAGTACAGTATTAGGGTACATACACACATACACATACAATAATAACATCAAACACTTACATAGCATTTACTATGTGCCAATTCTCTTAATCATCAAAATACCCAGAGGAGGGTACTATCATTATCCCTATTTTATAGATGAGGAAACTAAAAGTAGAAAGAAGTTACTTGCCCAGGGTCACACAGTAAATAATGGAGCTGAAAAATCAAACACAGGATTTCTGGCTCTATAGCCTGTGTGCTCAACCACACTGACTATCATCAGAGGGAAAAGAGAGGATCTAACCAGATGTGGAAAGAACAGCCACTAAATGCCTGGAACCCCCGTAATATTCTGAAATAAAATTTTTAAAATGCCTAGAAATGAGAATACTAGACAATTGGGGATGTGAAAGAAACTCAGTTGAGCTGGAAAAGGCAAGTAACAAGATGGGACTAGCAAAGTAAACCAGTTGTGTTAATTAGCTTGTGCTTTATTCTGAGGGTAGTGAAGCAATGGAGTGACTTGGTCAGATTGGGGCCATGGGGAGGTTCGTAAGATCAAAGACAAGAAAATTCTTAAGGAGCCTCTTGCAGCATTCTACTGCTTAGTGGACAATGAGCTAAATAAGATTATTTCAGGGGGGAGGGGGGAGGGGGGAATATACATAACCGTAATATTTGTACCCCCATAATATGCTGAAATAAAAAAAAAATTAAAAAAATAAATAAATAAATAAGATTATTTCAGGTAGTGATAAATGCTGTGAAGAAAAGCCTCTCTGAGGAAGTAATATTTGAACTAAGACCTAAATGGGGAGCAGAAACAGATCTGGAAGAACACAGGAGGCAGAAGTTGCAGGTATAAAGGCCTTAAGGCAGAAATGAGCTTGGCATATTAAAGGGACAGAAATAAGGCCAGTGTGGCTGAAGCCTTGGGAGGAGATGTAAGCAGGGCTCAGTGCATATAGGCCATAAAAGGACTTTAGATTAATCTAGTCATAATAGGACATAATTGGGGGGGGGCTTTAATCACAAACTCCTTAAGATTCTATTCCCTTAAATCTCTGGAATCCATCTGCTTCTCTCCACCATCTTTACTGCACTATTTTAGTGAGAAAGATAAAGTTACAACTAGTTGGAAAAGGACTGGGGGTCAGGGAAGTTTTGTTTTGTTTTGTTTGTTATTTTTTTTTGCTTTTAGATAAAAAAGATTAAACAATTTTTTAATAAATGCTGATGGAAGGAATACAGTACAGATGAAAATTGTCTATACAGAAAAGAAAGGATAATTCATGAAGCAAGGTCCTTGAAGGGGATTTTAGATTCGCCTTGGGATAGGAACATATATTGAGAGCCTATATTGTCCTAAATCCTAGATTAAAATGAACATATGATAGCAGGTACATATGCTTATGATTATCATCTTCATTGCACAAATGAAGAAACTGACACTTGGAGGGTTTAAATAACTTGACCAAACTCAGACAGCTAATAAATGGAAGAGCTGAATATGAACTTAGTCTCGTTCATTTGACTAGTCTCTCCTGATCTCACAAAATACAAAATTCCTCCATGATATCTTCTGAGAGAAAATCTCTAGTTAAGAAGAGATTTAGGCCGGGCGTGGTGGCTCACACCTGTAATCCTAGCACTCTGGGAGGCTGAGGCGGGAGGATTGTTTGAGCTCAGGAGTTCGAGACCAACCTGAGCAACACCGAGACCCCATCTCTACTAAAAATAGAAAGAAATTAGCTGGACAACTAAAAACATATAGAAAAAATTAGCCAGGCATGGTGGCACATGCCTGTAGTCCCAGCTACCTGGAAGGCTGAGACAGGAGGATCGCTTGAGCCCAAGAGTTTGAGGTTGCTGTCAACTAGGCTGACACCATGGCACTCTAGCCAGGGCAACAGAGTGAGACTCTGTCTCAAAAAAAAAAAAAAAAAAAGAGAGATTTAACTCAAAATATGATGTAAGCTGAAAAGAAAAGGAAAAAACAGGGCCAGGAGCAGTGGCTCACACCTGTAATCCTAGCATTCTGGGAGGCTGAGGCAGGAGGATTGCTTGAGCTCAGGAGTTTGAGACCAGCCTAAGCAAGAACCAGACCCCGTCTCAACTATAAATAGAAAGAAATTAGCCAAACAACTAAAAATAGAAAAAATTAGCTGGGCATGGTGGTGCATGCCTGTAGTCCCAGCTCCTCGGGAGGCTGAGGCAGAAGGATTGCTTGAGCCCAGGAGTTTGAGGTTGCTGTGAGCTAGGCTGACATCACAGCACTCTAGCCCAGGCAAGAGAGTAAGACTATGTCTCAAAAAAAAAAAAAAAAAAAAAAGGCCGGGCACGGTGGCTCACACCTGTAATCCTAGGTCTCTGGGAGGCCGAGGCAGGCGGATCTCTCAAGGTCAGGAGTTTGAAACCAGCGTGAGCAAGAGCGAGACCCCGTCTCTACTATAAATAGAAAGAAATTAATTGCCCAACTAAAAATATATAGAAAAAATGAGCCTGTCATGGTGGCGCATGCCTGTAGTCCCAGCTACTTGGGAGGCTGAGGCAGAAGGATTGCTCGAGCCCAGGAATTTGAGGTTGCTGTGAGCTAGGCTGACGCCATGGCACTCTAGCCCGGGCAACAGAGTAAGACTCTGTCTCAAAAAAAAAAAAAAAAAAAAAAAGGAAAAGAAAAAGCATAAATTAAAAAAGAAGAGATTTAACAAGATACTCTGACTCATTTCCCCTAAGTTTTTCTGTCATCCTTGGGATTCTTCCATAGTATTATCTATCGCTAGGACAGCATTATTTAGTATGTGTTCCTAGGGTGATTTTGTATTTATATAATTAAAATCTTCATCTACTTAATTTGAAATTTTTAGTGTGAAATTTTCCCTTTACCCTAATTGCAGTTGAAATGGTGTTTCACCTAACTGTCCATCAATGAAGATTCATATTTTCCTGATTGCTGGCTGTCCCTTGTATTTAGTGACATCTTGTTCTCTGGGCACCCATATGCCCAAAGAACACCCAGAATATCATGTTCCAAAAAGGCTGTTCCTTCCACTAACAGAGCAGGCAGCCTGAAAGCTGGAGCTTGGTGCCATTTGCAAACCATTAGTGCATCTGGCTTCTCAGGCTCTGTCAATCCTGTGTCACTCAGAGAATCTCTGCACACCAATATTCCATTTCTACAACAGCAGCCTGGCCAGTTGGTTCTCTCCACCTCCAACAATTCTCCCCTTTCTGTCCTATATCATTAATGTTTTCCTGTCTACTGGGTCATCACCATAAGCAAACAAAATGTTTCACCTTAGAAAAGAAAGAAAAGGAAACCCACTCTTAACCCCACAGCCCTCTCCTGGTTTTCTACTACCTTTTGCTCTGTTCCCTTGAGAAGTTGTATATATAGTCAGCCCTCCCAGGGTTCTGTATCCACAGATTCAACCAACCAAAGATAAAAAATATTTGGCTGGGCCGGGCGCCGTGGCTCACACCTGTAATCCTACCACTCTGGGAGGCCGAGGCAGGAGGATCGCTCAAGGTCAGGAGTTCGAAACCAGCCTGAGCAAGAGTGAGACCCCCATCTCTACTAAAAATAGAAAGAAATTAATTAGACAACTAAAAATATATAGAAAAAATTAGCTGGGCATAGTGGCGCATACCTGTTGTCCCAGCTACTCAGAAGGCTGAGGCAGAAGGATTGCTTGAGCCCGGGAATTTGAGGTTGCTATGAGCTAGGCTGATACCACGGCACTCTAAGCCCAGGCAACAGAGTGAGACTCTGTCTCAAAAAAAAAAAAAAAAAAATTTTGGCTGGGCATGGTGGCTCCAGCCTGTAATCCCAGAACTTTAGGAGGCCCAGGAAGGAGAGGCCAGGATATTGAGGTTATAGTGAGCTATGATCCACTGCAATCCACTGCACTCCAGCCTGGATGTCTCTTTAAAAAAAAAAAAAAATTCTTAGGCTTGGCGCGGTGGCTCACACTTATAGTCCCAGCACTCTGGGAGGCCAAGGTCTGGAGGATCACTTGAGGTCAGGAGTTCAAGACCAGTCTGGGCAATATAGTGAGACATTGTCTCTACAAAAAATAGATTAGCTGGGTGTGGTGGTGCTGTAGTCCCAGCTACTGGCAAGGCTGAGGCAGGAGGATCGCTTGAGCCCAGGAGTTTGAGGTTGCAGGTGGCTATGCTGATGCCACTGCACTCCAACCATGGTAACAGAAAAAAAAAAAAAAAGGAAAGAAAAAAAAATTCTGGAATTAAAAAAATACAAACTTTAAAAACACAATAGAGTATAACAACTATTTACATAGCACTTACATTGTGTTAGATATTATAAATAATCTAGAGATGACTTAAAGTATATGGAGAATCCATGATTTGGGTACCCAGCGGGTGGGGGTGATGGTATTCCTGGAAATAATCCCCTGCAGTTACCAAGAGAGAACTGTATATTCTGGCTATCCACAATTCCTTTCCTCTCATTATCTCTTAAACCCATTCCATTTAGGCTTTCACCCTAACCACTGTACTGAAATTTCCTGTTATGTCAGTAATGTCTGACACAGACACAACGGCACTGGCCCCCAGCATGCAAGTCCCATGATGGAAATTGCTTTTCTTTTCTTCCTTTTTTTTTTGAGACATAGTCTCACTCTGTTGACCAGGCTAGAGTGCTGTGGTGTCAGCCCAGCTCACAGCAACTTCAAACTCCTGGGCTCAAGCGAAACTCTTGCCTCAGCCTCCCCAGTAGCTGGGACTACAGGCATGCCACCACACCCAGCTAATTTTTCTAATTTTAGTAGAGACGGTGTCTCGTTCTTGCTGAGGCTAGTCTCAAACTCCTGACCTCAAGTGATCCTCCCGCCTTGGCCTCCCAGAGTGCTAGGATTACAGGTATGAGCCACCACCCCTGGCCCCATGATGGAAACTTCTGTCCATTTTGTTCACTGATGTATATATACCCAGCACCTGGACAGGGCTTGAACATAGTAGATGCTTTATAAATCCTCTCGCCTAAATACTCCCAAGATTTATCTCTCAGTTTCAGAAGTTTGATTGAAAGGCTTCAAAGGATGAAGAGGGCTCAAGGACAAACAAGCCAAGGTAAATCCAGTTCCTCAGGATACTAGAGCAGTCTGGGTTATCCTAGGTAGCTAGCTAAGCAATTTCTTCTTCCTTTGCAGACCCTCTGATTTTTCTCCGGGAAGGAATGGCCTCAGAGAGGAGATAGTAGCAGGGGTTTACAGGAAGGAAATTCAGATCTGCTGCTCATCCATAACACCGACCCAGTGACCACTTCTTATAAGAGGCCAGCATAAAGCAAAGGTGCAGCCTGCTGGAGGCCACTGCTAACCGCTAGACCGTGTCAAAGTGGGTCTGGAAGAGGATCTTGCA
Organism: Cheirogaleus major; assembly: GCA_963574435.1. Classification (NCBI taxonomy): domain Eukaryota; kingdom Metazoa; phylum Chordata; class Mammalia; order Primates; family Cheirogaleidae; genus Cheirogaleus; species Cheirogaleus major. Next base: position 12,668 of record CAUYPO010115136.1, on the reverse strand, counting down.
GGCCTGAGGCCAAAAAGGAATGAAACAAAACAAACACAAAAACACAACCCTTGCGGGCGCAGGCGGAACACTGCCCGCTCCCACGCCCACGCCCAAGTCTCCCGCTGGGTGAAGCGAGGCCGGAGGAGGATGATTTCTGCCGCTTGGCCTCGAGGGAAATGTAGTCTTTCAGGAGACAGGGCTAGAAGGGCCTTTTAAAAAACGTTGGCAGAAGAAGAAAATACGATCTGTATGGGAGTCCAAAACGATCATCATGCTCGCATACATCCTAAATACACACTTTTCCCGTCCCTCAGCGTCCACCAGTCTCCAGAATTGGCCCCTCGGTCCTCCCACGTCCCATGTGTCTCTGCTCTCTGTTTGGGCCCACCTACCTCTTTCCTACTCGCTTGTTTGTCGGCCGCTCTGTCCAATCGTAGGAGCGCTCCTGGTCGGTTCCCGGAGTGCATTGCGGCTTCAATGGCTGCCCCCGGCCTGCGTGGGGCTGGGCTTGTTCGAGCGGTGCTAAGGGTCTGGCACTTGGGTCCACGCTTCGCGGGCGAATGGGTGATTCCGTCCTCCTCGCTCTCATGCTGTCAGCGGAGGTGCCTGTCCTGTGTCTCGGGAGCCACTTTCTCTGGTCCCCGCTTGGCATCGGCCCCTCGCCGATATGGCCAGGGCTCAGCCCTGGACCATTTTCTCGGATGCCCTCAGCCCGACAGTTCGCTGCTGACTCCTTGCGTCCCCGCGGTGTCCATACGTAGAGGTAAAGGGCCCTGATAGGTTTGCCCGAAACTGTCACGTTTCTAGCACCGAAAGCTTTCAGTTTCTGAGGATATCGTCTTTGGCGCTATTTTATAGAAAACGGTTTTGGGGCCCTGGGAGAGGGAAGAAGTGAAGAATCAAACAGGAGAGAGATACCAGGTTCTAAGACTTTGGGAAGGAGAAGGAACCGATCTGGTCACGACCAGAGATGCTCACGAAAGAGCACGAGATTGAAGGGCCACAGACAAGGCTGAAGTATGTATGGCTCCCTGCCCCCACATGGAAAGCAAACTTGAACCAATAAATGCATGTGGAGCCTCATCTACTTGTCAAGGCCACAGTTGCGCCTGGAAAATAGCACACTTTATTCTTCAAGTAGCATAAACTAGAGTCTGGTAGGGAGGCTGGGCACATGAACTGGTAATTGCAATTCAGTGTCATAAGGAGCTAATACAGAAAGAATGAGAAAACTTGCAGAGCCTTCACAGCACCCTTGGTAGGGTGAGATTATGAGAGCTGGGGAAATTTCTTTCTTTTTTTTTGAGACAGAGTCTCACTCTGTTGCCCGGGCTAGAGTGCGGTGGTGTCAGACTAGCTCACAGCAACCTCAAACTCCTGGGCTCAAGTGATCCTCCTGCCTAAGCGTTCCAAGCATCTGGGACTACAGGGTGTGCCACTGTACCCGGCTAATTTTTTCTATTTTTAGTAGAGACGGTCTCACTTATGGTCAGGCTGGTCTCAAACTCCTGAAGTCAAGCGATCCTCATGCCTCAGCCTCCCAGAGTGCTAGGATTACAGGCGTGAGCCATCTTGCCCAGCCAAAATTTCTGACTTTGTATAGGCCAGCTGTACTTTCACACACATTCATATAGGCACAGGTACACAGTAACTCAGTATCTATTAAGTGCCAGGCACTGTGCTGAGTGGTTTTGCACAGTTTTCTAATCATCAAAAGAAAGTTTTATGTGGGTAAGTACGTACCATTAATAACAACTCTATTTTACATCTAAGAAAAGTAAGGGGCTTAGAGAGGTTAGAGAACTTGATAAAGTTACATAAATTAAGGACCAGACTAGGTCTCAAAGTCTAGGTGGCTTGAACCTGGTGCACTTAATCTGGTACCCCTACTCCCTTTGTTTGTGGGCAGGAATGAGCACCTGACAGGGAATTCAGATTCCACTATGTCTCGTCTCACTCCTCTCTCTACCCACACACAGAGGAGCAGGATCTCCTCTTGGTCCATCGCCCTGACATGCCTGAGAATCCCCGGGTCCTACGTGTGGTTCTCCTGGGAGCTCCGAATGCAGGGAAGTCAACACTCTCCAACCAGCTGCTGGGCCGAAAGGTATGCTGCACCCTTGACTGTCATACCCTTTTCGTCTCTCACTTCTTGCTGTGCCATCATGGATGGTCCTAGAGGGATCTGAGACCTCACTGGGACTTCTTTGTTTCTGGCAGGTGTTTCCTGTCTCCAAGAAGGTGCACACCACTCGCTGCCAAGCTCTGGGGGTCATCACAGAGAAGGAGGCCCAGGTGGTGGGTACCTACAAAGGGAGTCCTGGAAATAGGACAGAGGGTAAAGCTAAGAAGGTCTCCGTTACCATCAGTCTTAAAGAAAATGACGATTAGATTCACTTATCTGAGGGTAGTAGGTTTCCTCTGCCTTTAGGCCTGGTGCAGTTCTGTCTCTACTTTCCTTCCTCTGGCATCTATTCAGAAAAGTCTCATTCCCTCTTTACTGCTTCCTAATTTTCCATATATTCAGAGTCATCATCTTCCTGGGTCTCATCTAGAACCAAAACAAAGCTGAAGGGCAAAAATCAAAAGTCAGTAACAGCATGGCCAAGAAGGGAGGGCAGGCTCCTGACATGAAGGGTGGCCTCTCACTTCCCAGTCATAATTATTGCTCCTGTGCTATGAGTATCTCTTTCCTGATTTTAGATCCTATTGGACACACCTGGCATTATCAGTCCTCTTAAACAGAAGAGGTAATGGCTGTGGGAACAGGTGGGAGTGCTGGTGGGGAGGTACTAAAGAGGGGGTGGGGAAAGTCCATCATAGGGGCTGGAAAACCCCCTTACCACACCCCATTCCACATCAGGATTGCCTAAGTCATAAGACCCTTCCTGATTGATATATGTCTGTTCCTCAGGCACCACTTGGAGCTCTCTTTGTTGGAAGATCCATGGAAGAGTATGGAATCTGCTGATCTTGGTTAGGCTCAAAATGGGAATCTGAAACCCAGTTTACAGGGGTTATGTCCTTTCATTCCTAGTAGTTTGTGGGGTGGCAGTTGGCCAGAGCCCGTACCATGAAAGTTTTTGTGAGGATGGGAAGAAGAGTGGTCACATCCTTATCCTTTTCCCTGCCCTGCTATCTTCCAGTTGTTGTTCTTGTGGATGTCTCAGACAAGTGGACTCGGAACCAGCTCAGCCCCCAGGTGCTCCAGTGCTTGACCCAGTTCTCCCAAGTCCCCAGCATCCTTGTCATGAACAAGGTGAGCACCCTCCTCCTGAGGAAGGGTCTGTTGCACTCCAAGGCCCCCATCTTGCTGACCACATACTCTTTGCCCATACCCCATGTCCAGGTAGATTGCCTGAAGCAAAAGTCAGTTCTCCTAGAGCTCACAACAGCCCTCACTGAAGGTGTGGTCAATGGCAAGAAGCTCAAGATGAAACAAGCCTTCCGTTCACACCCTGGCATGGATGGCCCCAGCCCAGCAGCTAAGGACCCAAACATAAAGTCTGTGGGAAGCCCTCGAAGGACTGGCTGGCCCCACTTCCAGGAGATCTTCATGTTGTCAGCCCTAAGCCAGGACGATGTAAAAACACTAAAGGTCAGTTAGCTTTGGTCATAGCCTGGCCCTTGCTTTCTACCATGTGAGGACAGGCCTCAGATTTCCTCCTGGACGCCAAAGTGAGTATGAAAGTCCTGGTTGGAATTGAGATGCCCACTTATTCCCTCTGTGCCCACAGAAATACCTCCTGGCACAGGCCCAGCCAGGGCCCTGGGAGTTCCACAGTGGAGTCCTCACTAGCCAGACACCTGAAGAGATCTGCACCAACATCATCCGAGAGAAGCTCCTAGAGCACCTGCCCCAGGAGGTGCCTTACAGTGTGCAGCAGGTGCAGACAGAGTGAAGGGATCGGGAGTATACACCAGGCACACACCCAAGAGCAGTACTCTGGGTCCCAGAGAGGCCAGGATGTGTCTGATTAATCATGATGTTTCCCTGCACAGAAGACGATCGTATGGGAGGAAGGACCAAGTGGGGAGCTGATGATTGAACAGAGGCTTCTGGTACCCAGAGAATCTCATATGGTAAGTGAGACTAGGCTGGTCTGGAACACCTGGGCTCAAGCAGTCCTCCTGCCTCAGCCTCCCAAGTAGCTGAGACTACAGGCATGTGCCTGGCTTCCATGTCCTTCTCTTTTACACACCCTCAGAGTCTCCTGATTGGTCCAAAGGGCCAAGTGATCTCCCATATTGCTCAGGAGGTAGGCCGAGACCTCATGGACATCTTCCTCTGTGACGTTCAGATCCGCCTCTCTGTGAAGCTCATGAAGTGACCACCCACTCCTGCCCCTCCCACAGCATGCCAGCCCAAGCTGCTGGCAGGAACTGACCAATTGCCCCTGGCTGGGAGGCCTGCAGGGACTGATGAGGGGAATAACACTGACTGCCTGCCTGCTGGCCTAGCCCTGCTGAGGCTGCACAGCTATGTCTCCTGTTGGAGGAAGGAACCTGCCTTAGCTCAGTTCCCAGGTAGTTCCTCTACTACTGGGAAGTAGTAGCTACTTAGGTCCCAAAAGTTGGTCCCTTGGTGGGAACTATGCCACACAGCCTCCAGCTGTTATTGGGTCCAGAGTTTCTCCCTAAGTTGCCATTGTTAGCAGGGAAGAGATCTTTCTCCTCTTACCCCAGTTCTTCCACCTTGGAGCTATGTAAGGACCCATGTTTCCCGAGTGACATAGTGCCTCTCACCCCATCCCTCTCCCCAGTCTCAGATGATAATAAAGTTACAAGACAAGCTTTCGGGTTCTCATCTTTATTTCTTTAGAACAGGAAAGAGAAAACACCTATTCCCTCACTTCCACCCCCTTGTTTGAACTGAAGTCTCCCTCCCTTCTAGTAGTCTCCTCCAGGGTCCTGAGCTCTCTTCCTGGCACGTTTTCTGGGTGCAGCAAGAGAACCGTTACCATTACTAAACTCAGTAATGGTAACGGTTTCCTCGCCATTCCCAAGTGCCCTGGCAGACGGCAGGCTGTGACAGGCTGAGCGGTGAGCCCCCTGGGCTTGCAGCATCTCTCTTGCCCTCCTCGTCGGGCTCCAGAGCTGGGGGTACCCAGACTAGTACATCATCTATACTGTAGTGTCTCATAGCAAACTTACAGTATATGATGATATCCCAGCCTGGGCCCTGTAGGGGGGACAGGAAGTGTGGCTTGGAAAGCACTGTGGGCAGAAAGATCCAGAGGCTGGGGGCAGAGCAGGACAAGTCAGGGTTGGACATGTAGCTTCCCCTCCCTTCTCCACAGCTCCCTCCCAGGCCAGCATCTCTTTGATTCTGTGGTCAGGTACAGCCCACCCCACGTGGGTTAGGGGAAAGAGACTGACCCGAAGAGGTCCCTGCAGAGCTAGAGTCTGTTGAAACCTAGGGCCCCAGGGCCAATGTTAACCCAGGAATGACATAATGAAGGAAAAGATTCCTTCTGGTCAAACCAACAAGCAACAAGCCCAGAGAAGCACTTACCTGAAGCTGGATGTGCAGATTGGGAGGCCTTTTGATGCAGGGAGGTTCTGTCCCTTCTTCAGTCTGGCTGCTTCAAGCTGCTTGCCTTTTAACCCACCGGCCCCTCCCCTGGGTGGGGCACTTTTCCCGGTTCTAAAAGGCCCTGCCCCTTAACCCTTCCTCTGCTAGACCCCATGGAACAAGGGTCACTAGCCCCTTTCCCTATTAGGACTTTTTTCATTTACTCTTTCATGGACCTTGTTGCTAAGCCTAAGGTCAGGTCCACCCTTTACTCCCATCCCCATGAAGCTGGTCATCTGCTGAGCTAGGAAGGAGAAATAACAGCCTTACCTACTCTATATTTTCACAGAGTTGACAAAGGAAGGTTTTTTGATTTTGCTTTTTTGGTTTTTTTGGTGGTTCTGGGGGATGTTAGTTGACTCTATGGGAGGTAGGATCCTGGCAGCTGGATGTCTGGGATCTGTCTGGGGACAAGCTCACAGGACCCTTCAGCCTGAATTTCCATTCCCCGGGCCTGCCTATGTTTGTGTTGAGCCCAAAGAGGCCAGACCTAGGCAGGCAGAGAGCCCTTGCCTGCCACTGCCCTGGCAAGGTCCCCTGGGTAGGGAGTACTCTGCTGGGACATTTGAGGGCAGTGGAATCCCCAGCTCTTGGAGCCCGCATAAGAGTGGATGGGGTCCTGTTCCTCAGAGCTCAAGGCACTTATGGTAGGCCTGGCACTGTTCAGTTCTTTACCTCTGGGAAAGGGGAGACTCTTGGGGCAGAGGCTGTTTAGGCCCCTATTCTGGGGGATGCTCCCTCCCTTTCTCCCTATCCTACACAGTCTGGTCTGTGTGCTAGGAGGCAGTTGCCCCTCTCTGCAGGGCAGACTAGACCAGGATGGGGAGCAGGAGGACAGACTCAGACTTCTTTTGGTTCTTTGGAGGAGTTCTGTTTCCTTCCACCACAGAACTTTGGCACATGCTCTACTCTCTGCTTAGCATGATCTTCCCTCCTTTCTTGTCTAGTTAACTCCTATTCCCTCTTCACATCTTTAAGTGTTACTTCCACAGGGAAATCTTCTCTGGCTATTTAAATCCCCCTGCTGTGGGCTCATTTGTTGTATGATTATTTACATTAAGCATTGTAATCACGGGACCCTGGTGTATTCACTGATATATCTCTACCACATGGTAGTGACTAAACGTTCATGTGCAATGGCTGACATCAAGCTGAGCCTAAGGTAATGTGGGGCAGGAGAAAGACCTTGGCCTGAGGGGGCAGACAGAGGCAGCTGTGGCCCTCTCAGGCCAGCCATTTTCTCTCTTGGACCCTCCCTGTTCTTATTGGTAAATAGGAACAGGAATAGGCCCAGTCGGCAGAGTTGTGAGAGCTAGGTGACAGTGCTGGTGCTGGGCCATAAAAGGGTTCAAACAAGTGAATTCTCACCTCACCCCCTTCCCACAGGGACCCACTGAAAGCCACAAACCAGGCCTGTTGTTGAACATCTGAAAGATCATGGAATATTCTTGAAAGCAGCTCAGGACCATTGAGAGAGCCCAGGTTTAGAGGTGACAGGACACTGAGTGACAGTCTCAGCGCCACTGCATCCAGCTCTGTGACTTTAGACCAAGTGCTCTCAGCCTCAGTTTCCTCAAATGTAAAATGGGAGCTGTCAATGCTGACTTTATATAGTGATTATGAGGATTATGTAAGTACTCACCTCAAGCTCCCAGACCAGAGCCTCGCACACATGGAATAAATGTCAATTTCCTTCCCTCCTTTCCTGTGTCTTGCTTACTTGCTGTGTGAGTGGAGGCAAATTGCCCCCCATGCCTCTGAACTTCAATGGTTTACATACCTCACCAAATTGTCAGAACCAAGTGAGAAATATGGGTGATAAATCTTCATAAACCAAGTGCCCTAACCAGATGAAGAATTGTCATTATGTCTGCTCCTGCTTCCTTGTGACCACCTTTCCTGTCCTGTAATCCTCCTGCCAGGCGACCTTTACTCGGAGACCCCACAGACAGCCCAGGCTCCTTTATCAGGCTGAGGGCTTCGTGCACTAGGATCAAACTTTATGTCTGCCTAGGCTTTTCTCTAGTCCCTGGGGTTCAAGTCCAAGGGTGAGCATGGGCAGAACCCAGGGGTCCCAGATGTGGAGGAGACAGAGAGGCAGCCAGAGATTCTGTGGCTGGGGCCCCTGGCTAAGGGTGGGGGTGCTATGATCAGGGTGTGGGCTGGAGGAGCGTCTGGGCCTGGGTGGGGTAGTCTAGGGGCCCTGATAAGCAGACATTGAGCTATCAGGGTGGGGGAGCCTGGCACCTTCTGTTTATCAGGATCCTGCAGGGACCAGAGCAGGACCTGAGGACACTTCCCGCCCAGGGCTGTCTTCCTGGATGGCTGTTGTTCCATTCCTCTGTCTGCCTTGCACCCCACAGGGAGTTGGAAGGGGAGTCCCTCTCCTTCTCTGTAAGTCACATGGAGACTCTAGCCAGCATAAGGGATGGGGGGACACCATCTGGGTCATTGGACCTGGCCTCAAATTCTAACAGGAGCTCCAATGCTCTCCTGAGGGCAGTGTACACCAGTCTGGGGCTTTTGTCCTTCTAACTCCAATCCCTGCCACTGCAGCTTTAAGCTCTTAACTCTCATTTAGACCTTCTTTGGAAGAAGTCCTTAAACTATATGAGTGATGAAGTTAAGGATGGTGAGATCTGCCAGGGTCCTTCAAAATCATGGCATTCAAGTCCCTCATTTATATAGGAAAGGAAATTGAGGCCCAGAGAGGGAGAGAGAATCTTCCAAGCTTCAGAGTTCCCGCCATATCTCAGCATCAAAGAACAACACATGACCCTAAGAGAAACAGGAAGGCAGCAGCAAACATCCACAGATGCACAGACACATAACATGTAAAACACAAATGCACATATGTATGATGCCCACATACAGATACACAACACAGATACACAGCATACACATTAAAAAAATAGATTTAGCTAGTAAAATTACTTGCCTCTTGGTTGCTTTACTAAGTTTCACAATGTTAGCAGTTTTATAGAAGGATAAAAGAAGGCCAAATAATATGTTTATTCAGTACTTTACTCATTCAACGTCTCACAGAACAGTCAGCAGCAAAACTCATCCTCGAACCAAGGACTTCAAGGAGCTCCTCAAAGTCGTTCTTGAGCTCCTGTTTTGCTTTGGATACAGGGATCCAAAGCAAGGGGCTGGTGTGGGCCAAGTAGCTTAACAGGTCTGAAAAAATAAAGCTGGGCCAGGCATGCTGGCTCATGCCTGTAATCCTAGCACTTTGAAAGGCTGAAGCTGCAGGATTGCTTACAGCTGAGAGTTCAAGACCAGCCTGGGCAACAAAGAGAAACTACATTGAGACAGAGTCTCAATCTGTCACCCAGGCTGGAGTGCAGTGGTGTCATCAGCTACAACCATGCCACTGCACTCCAGCCTAGGTGACAGAGGGTGATACCATCTCTTAAAAAGAAAAAGAAAAAAATGAAGCTGGGAAACTGTTCAAATCCTTTCTCTTCATGTGATAAATGGGGGCCTAGGATTTAGGGAGTTTGTCAGAGATGACTGTTCAGTTTCGTCCTGCCTGGTCTTTGAAGCGTCTCCTAACCCTCCCTGACACTGGCCCCTCTGTGTCCAGGCTTTGGGGCTGCTCTCACTGCTTTCCTCATCACACTGTAGTGAGTTCATTGGATCCCTTGTTTGACCCCAACTACTCCACGAATGGGTACCTTGTCTTGAGTAATCTCCATGGCCAGCACTCTTCATGGGCCTTATCCTGGGAGGCATTCAGAGAACACCTTACACTAAACAGATGCTGACCCCTGGAAACAGTGCGTGACAAGTGCTCAAGCACTCGTGTTCCCCTACATTCTCTCTAACATTCAGCCCATGAGCAAGTGTGCATATTGAGCAATGTACCCAGATACCCCTGAAACCCTTGCAGGGAGTGGGATCCTAGGAATGGCTTCCCTTGGGGCCGTCCCAATGTTCCTCAGTCTCCAAAAGATGCCTGCATGCCAATTTTACAATAGAGAAATTGAAGTTCGGGGAAGAAGTGCTTGGCCTTGAGTCACACAGTAAATGAGAAAAAGAGGCAAGACGACAGCCCTGATCTCTGGACTCCAGCCCCCAGCTCTGTACACAAACCTACTATGAATGAGGTAGATTTGGTGTTTCTGCGGGGCCTTTTTGAGTTTTAAAGGCAATGGAATCCAATGTGAGTTCTGCCAATTACCAGTGATGCAATTCTGAGCATATTGCTTACTTTGTCTCTCTGAGTCTCAGCCTTTTCATCTATAAAATGAGGATGACAATAATACCTACCTGACAAGGTCCTTGGGACAATTCATTCAGTGAAAGCACATGGGAGAAAGTCCCTGGATGACACAGGGATTCTCTCTTTGCTTCTGCTAACTCAGATGGACCCTACCCATCCAACTGCTTTTTTTTTCTTCTTGAGACAAAGTCTCACTCTGTCACCCTGGCTAGAGTAGAGTGGTGCCATTGTAGCTCACAGTAACCTCAAACTCCTGGGCTCAAGCGATCCTCCTGTCTCAGCCTCCCGAGTAGCTGGGACTACAGGCATGCGCCACTATATGCAGCTAATTTTTCTATTTTTAGTAGAGACCAGGTCTTGCTGTTGCTCAGGCTGGTCTTGAACTCCTCACCTCAAGCAATGTTCCTGCCTCGGCCTCCCAGATTGTTAGGATTATAGGCAAGAGCCACTGCGCCCAGCCTTCAACTACTTTTTAAGCCCCTTCCACACACTGCTCTTGGCCAGCTCCAACCCAGCAACGACCTCCTCTCCTCTCTCTGACCTTCTGCTGCTCATCAGCCAGGCTCTCTCATGAATCTTGTCCTGGAATCACAGGCTTGGGCCAGAGCTTCCACCTTCACAGCTCAGGGCTGTGCCTTATAGTTCTTGCTTCCTGCCAGGAGGACTAAGAGCCTGAAGGGAAAACCCAGCTTGAGATTTGTCAGAGTCTGGGCTCCACCACCACCTGCGAAGTGGCCAGGGCCTGTGCCCCTGCCCCTGGAGCCTTGGCTTCTTCATCAGTAAAATGGAGTTAAAATGCCTTCTTTTCCATGATTGTTGGGAAGATGAAATGAGTTAGTGAAGGTGGAAATTTCTAACCTGGAGACTGGCTCATATGCAGCAGGAGCTCCACAAATGCCAGACTCCTTTCCTGTTGGCTTTACAGTGGGCTTTCCCTACTTGTCCCCTCCAAGGGGGCACATACCCATGGGCACGTGAGCACAGGTACCGTGCAGAGGCACGTGATCATGTGTCCCTTGCACACCTGCTGAGACACATACTGAGTCTGAAATGGAAACTTTCCCATCAAAATCTCCCTAAGTCTGTTCTTTAGCTCTGAGTTCTTGTTCTTTGAGTCAGTGGGGACTCCCATGTCCAGACTTCTCGGGCCATGATCTCTCCAGTCTTCAGGCACAGCCCTGTTGGGTAGGAAATGATCCCCAGGGAGCCTGGGTGTTTCTGCCACCTCAAATTCTTCCCGCCATAAGGCGGGCCCTTACCTCCCTCTCTCTGCCAGGACAACCTGTCTGCTCCACAGCTGCAGTGGAAGAGATAGGCCGCCTGGATTATCGAGCCAGACAAGGCTCCTCAAAACAGTTCCCACCCAGCCCAGAGGCAAATGTTCCTGAGCCCTTAACCCCCTTTGTGCTGGGCTCTCAGGGCTAGGGACTGGGAACAGCAGGGAAGGTGGGTTGGTCCTGTAGCCCCCACACCCAGTTTCAAAGGCTGGTGTCCTGAGCACAAGGAAGTGGGGAACAGTATCACTTGGGGATCTGGAGGGCCACATGTGGCCTTGAGGCCACAGGTTCCCTACTCCTGCCCCCCTTCTAGAGGCTGGTTCCAGGCTCTAGGGACAGAGGCCCAGCTTTCCCCACACTGGGAGTCCACTGGCTTCAGCACTGTACTGATACATCTTCTCCCTACTCCCTTCCTCCTCCCTGGCATGCTGCAAGGCTCTTTCAGCAAGACCCCACCCATCTTCTTGCTGACCACATTTCCTGGGCCCATCTGGGTCTCTCCACTGGCTAGTCCCTGTCCCTGACACTAAGGCCAACCTGAACCATCTCCTAGTTTGGCCCCATGGCAGCCACCTGGACCTCGTTTCCTGAAGGTCAACAGGAAGCAGTGAAAAGAGCAGGAGCTTTAGAGGCTGGGAGTCTGGGTTCAAGTTCTAGTTCTGGGCCGGGCGCCCTGGCTCATGCCTATAATCCTAGCACTATGGGAGGCGGAGGCGGGAGGATTGCTTGAGCTTAGGAGTTCAAGACCAGCCTGAGCAAGAGCGAGACCCCGACTCTACTAAAAAAAAATAGAAAGAAATTAGCTGGACAATTAACCACTTCAGGCCCACAGCCGGCACTCATAGTCTGCACGGTAGTGTGTGCTGTGCATTGATGACGAATCCGTTTTGCTCTTGTGTGATGAGGAAAGCTTTAAAGCACTGAAAGCTTGTTTTACTTTACAGGCAGCTTTAGGGAAATAACTATAATAATATAATAACTCCTACTAAGGACTTGTTAAAAGGTCACAGATTCCAGATTCGTAGTAACTTTTTTTTTTTTGAGACAGAGTCTCACTCAACAGAGTGTTGCCCGGGCTAGAGTGCCATGATATCAGCCTCGCTCACAGCAACCTTAATCTCCTGGGCTCAAGCAATCCTTCTGTCTCAGCCTCCCGAGTAGCTGGGACCACAGGCATGTGCCACCATGCCCGGCTAAGTCTTTTTTTTTTTTGGGACAGAGTCTCACTCTGTTGCCCGGGCTAGAGTGCCATGGTATCAGCCTCACTCACAGCAACCTCAAACTCCTGGGCTCAAGTGATCCTCCTGCCTCAGCCTCCCAGGTAGCTGGGACTACAGGCATGCACCACCATGCCTGGCTAATTTTTTCCATATATATATTTTGGTTGGCCAATTAATTTCTTTCTATTTATAGTAGAGACGGGGTCTCGCTCTTGCTCAGGCTGGTCTTGAACTCCTGACCTTACGTGATCCTCCCACCTTGGCCTCCCAGAGTGCTAGGCGCCTGGCCCAGAAATTGGATATTTTTATCAGTCTTATTTAAGAGAGTCCACCAGAGTTAGTAACCTGTTCCTTTGGTTTGCTAGGTGACATATATGATTCTCTAT